>PXIH01S0035525.1:2691-15838 GCA_003024985.2 Euperipatoides rowelli
CATTATTTTCAGTTGAGTAAAATATTTAAATAAGGGGGGGGGGTGCAATCCTAAAACTTGCAGGGGGGCGCAACATTCCTTAGTTACGCCACTGTGATGTAAAGTCATGTGCATACAATGTACAGTTAATAATCTTGAACATTTTGTAAGTAACAAACTTATTCAACTATGTTTTCAAATTTTTTAAAGATTTAAAAACATATTTGTGTTAATTTCCATAAAGCAATAAAAACTATTTAGTAATTAATCAAAAATAGTTTTAAAATATTTTCAGTGGTATTGTTTTTGTCGAAATGTTGCTTTTTTTAATTATGACTTTGGTGACAGCTTTTAATACTGTTATAGGATTATGCCATTAATCATGTCTGAAAGACATTTAGTTCATAATAGCCTTGTATTCACTGATGTATAAGTTGACAGACTCCTAATTAAAAGCATGAGAATTGCTGTGGCTTCCGGTAGAGTCAATCTGTTAGTGGATTTTGATATTGAGGTTCTCTTCTTTTATCTTTGAGATAACGAATTAGAGAAAAAAATATCATGGTAAGATAAGAACGTAGATTGATAATGTGCTAACACTTCACACTACAGTCTTATGTAAAGTGCAAAAATGGTCTCAATGAATGAAATGTATTTGATATAAAGAAGAGTAAAAGAAAGAAGAAAAAACTTTAGGATTTAAGATGTGGTTGGTAACGTAATATAGTATAATTAGTGTCAGCACAAATCCAAACACTTATTGCAAGGTGTCGATTGTTAATTGTTGCAGCGGTGGGAAGCTGAGATGCGGTTCTATGGATCGTTATTTTTTTTTAAATAGATAAGAAATGGCTCTTCACTCAAATAAAAAAAAAAAACACCAACCTACTGGGTTTTATTGTTTTTTTTTTCAGGTTTTATTTGGGATTTTTGGATTTTGTTTGGCTTTTTCGGATCTCTGAAAAACACAGGGCTTTTAGGGTCCCTTTTTTTAAAAGTGTTCTCTAAAAGTCGCATTTTTTTACATTTTGATTCCTAAGTCCTTTTTTTTTTAGAAAAATTTGTATGATATATAATTTTAAATTAATGATGAAATGATTTTATCCAATTTAATTTTATTTCTCAAAAATTATATGAACTTAAAGAGGAGTATGCAGAATTTGCCAATGTGGGCCCAGCCCTCCCAAAAAAACCCACTGGTTTTTTCAAACCGTGTATAGAGTAAGCTTATATACTATATCTATTTCAGTTGATTTAAGAATTTGAAGGGTTATTTAAGACAAAACATTATATGATAAAAATCACTCAATTACAAAAAAAAAAAAAAAAAAAAGTTTTCCTAATCCATCAAAATTGAATATAACTTAAAATTTAGTAAGCAAGGGGTCATTCACATATTATATAATGCTCAAGGGATAGGGGGGTGTTTTCATTTTATTATAATTAATTCTAAAGTGGAGGGGATCTCTAGAAACGTTTGTTATATAACAAATATACAAAATTGTTTAGGAAATCAATATCCGGGGAGATATAATAATTGCTTTTTTTTTTCTTCTTACAATATTTACTTTTAAGTTTTACTTTTTAAACATGGTTTGATCTGTTTTTTTTTTTAATTTAATGGATAATTTTAATTAAGTATTATCTTAATGTTAAATAAATTGTTCTAAGTATATTGGTGTTTATTCACTAAAAACTGTGACAGCATACCAAAGTGGATACATTTAATAAAAGTATTTTTCTTATTCTATTAGTGTTTTAATTAACCAAGGCTAAAATCAAAACACACTTGTAAGGAGCCTATATAGGCTACATAATTTTTACATTTTCTCCACTTAGGTAATCTATAACATATGACATATCTATCAATATTGAGAAACCAGAAATAACGTTAGGATATAATTCTTAAAGATTAGCTAAGTTAATAGTGATATTCACTCTAATAATTGAAGATTGGATGAAATTTTGAAAAAATCCACCTGGGTTTTTAAATAGTTTTTTTCAAGTGGGTTTTTTCGGGCTGGGCCCACATTGGTGAATCCTGACCCTAATAGATTGCTCATCAGCAGGATCTTAAAAAAATACTCTTTCATGTATACTAAGGATAGATATACAATATTTTGATTTATATTTTCTGATTTACACTTTGACTATTCCAAAATTAGTTAAGCATAAATTTCTTTGTTTTATGTTTAAAATAGAACATAAACATATTTAAAGAAATACAATAACTTTATAACAATTTGCAAAATACTTTTTAAACTGTACAATATATAATTTTGGAGATTATAACCTGGATGGGTTTTTTTCCTTCTCATCTCTCCCTTCCAACCAATTTCAAGTTTATAGGATAAAGTCCTTATTCATTTCATATTGCATTAAAGATGAAAATTCACATAAAAATTTTGATATTTTAATTATTAGATAGTATAACCAAGTTATGGAAAGTGACAATTGGGATTATTTGCTTTTGCTCAATAACATTATTAACATCTTTGATGTCATCAGAGTGAGACTCATTACTCAATTTAAATAAGATTACATAATTTTTCTCAAAAGAACAGAAACACAAAGGCTGCAGAAAAAAAAATTAGTTTATTAACTAAACTTGTTGACCTCTACAACATTTACACTTCTATAAGTTATAAGACAGTATTAGTCATGTGACTTAACCAATGACGTCATGGGAATATATTTTGCTATTAGAGCAAATCTTAGGAGCAAATAGCCAATTATCACTTTAAAGGCTCATTTTTATGACTTCTGCCGTCTCTACCTGAAGTAGGACAAAACCAGTTAAGTCATTCATCACGTGATCAATTTTTCTCTTCCAGCTCTGCTGAATAAAAGATGTTAGTGATAGTCATGTGACTTGTAATAATGGTGACCATCTATGATCTAGCATGATATTTTCTGGCATTTTTAAATTTTTATTAGCAGAAATAAAAGATTTTAAAATATAAGGTGATAACAGTAATCAATTAGGCTATACTTTAAGAATTTTTTTTTTTTTTTTAAAGAAAATTTGTTTATTAAAATTGAAATAAAATGCAAAGTGTTCAGCGATAGATATTTTTATAAAGCATAGAAATCCGGGACAAAGGTTTAGCCTTTCAAATCTTTGTGATCCTGGCTAATAGGCAATATAAGTCATATTATTTTAACAAGAACTTTAATTTTTTTAGATCTTATTATTTGATCATTCAATTACATTAAAAGGAAATTCTCAATAATAATTAGCGTACCATAGTGTAGTGGCCTAGAGAAAATGCAAATAGTACCATTTCATAGGGTTACCAGAGGCCACACAATTGACACTAGTGTCTGGGTATTGTAAGTCAGTTTCCCTTCCTCTTGAAGGGAAGTGTGACTTACAATATCTAGATGCTAATGAGAAGAGAGCCAGCAGAACTTACATGATAGTAAAGCCTAGAACACACTATGAGAATTTTACTTTGAAGCATCAAANAAAACTGTGGGAATGCAGAAGGACCAACCGGACGGACGGACAGACAAACAGATGGACAGTTGAGTTTTATATATGTTAAGATTAGTTCAATTTCTCTGCTAGAACATTTGAAAATTGTATTTATGCTCATGTGACTGCTGATAAGAAGAAGAATTTACATTGAACTGTCTTATTAGATGCCAAAGTTAGAATAAATTGTTATTCTCTTTGTCTAAACTAAAGGGAAGGTTACATTTTGATAAATTAATTTAAAGTATCCCATAATTACTAATTAGTGGTTATTTTGAGGGATTAATTTAAGGTGAGAATAAAGTTTACTTTAACTTGCTCAGTAACAAAATAAGTACCTCTGATGTCACCATGGTGAGTCACTTGACTAAATCTGAATAAAATTACACATATCATCAGAAAGAGTCACATGACTAAATCTAAATAGGTTTACCAATGATGTCATCAGGGTGAGTCACATGACTAAGCCTAAGCATAATTATCCATGATTTCATCAGGGTGAGTCACATGACTAAATCTAAATAGAATTACAAATTACTTCAAATTATATAGCTTAAAAACATAGAAATACAATTGTTGCAGAAATCAACAAATAGTCAATAAACTTGATTGACAACTTGTTCTTTTCTATTTTTTTAGGAAAATAATTTATAGCAACAGGTAATCCTATTAATTTACTGATGAGTGGCCTCAATGAAGACCTAATGGATTTATGAGTGCATCCTTTATAACATCATGATGTGATGAGTTCCCATAATGATATCATGAATGTGATGAATTCCCTCCCTAAGCACATCATAAATGTGATGAGTGGCCTTCTATGACATCATGAATGTAATGAGTTTCCTCCCTGAAGATATCATGGATGTGTTGACTGTTCTCCCTAATCACATCATGAATGTGACGAGTTCCCTCCCTTCTGATATCTTGAATGTGATTTCCTTTCTTTATGACATCATGAATGAGATGAGTGTCCTCCCTGATGACACCATGGAGGAGATGAGATACATCAATGATGACATCATGAATATGATGAGTGCAATCCCTTTGACATCAGAAATGTGATCAGTACCTTCCCTGCTGATATCATGAATGTAATGAGTTCCTTTCCTATTGATATCATGAATGTGAAGAGTGTTCTCTTAGATGGCATCATTGATGTGATAAGTACCTAAATGCTGACATCACGAATGTGATGAGGCTCCTCCCTAGTGACATCATGTATGTTATGGTATTATTGATGTGATTGGAGCCCTCCTGATGACATTAATTGTTACTTAAAATAATTTATTATATTCAGTTAATTTAATAATATCAAATTTTTTTCTTGGTTGCTTACTCTTAAAGCATTTGAATTCACAAAATCAATTGGTTATACAAATACAAATATGACGGACAACAACAGACTATAGTCCAGCAAGGTTGTCCCTAGTCCTAATCTAATTTTTTTTTTNAAAAAATTATCCTAGTGTGTGTCAGATTACTCTTGCAAAAACTTTTGCATCATTAAAAAACTGCCAAGTACGAAAACTACAAAGTTTTTTTCTCCTAGTGTGTGCCTTTCATACGTTTTTGAAAATTGTTTCTTCTCTCCTGGCAGTAGAAGAGACAGCAGAGCTTTTAAAGTCTGTAAAAACGCACCCTAATTTAACAGGTTTAAAAATAACTACATCAATAATTATTAATAACATTTTCTTGAATTTCATAAATTTAAAAAACATTATATATAAATTATGTTATAAATTATTTAATAACATTTGACTAATGCATCTCTGTATTAGTCTTTTAATATTGAATTAAATTAAAATTTTAAATGATTTAAGCATATTTTCAAATGATCCTAAAACTTCCAAACCCTTCTCCATGTTAAGCATTAATTTTTTTAGTGTGGACATCACAGCATTAAAACATATTTTTCCATTATCCCCCCCTCCCCCCATTCATTATAAAAAATTTCTGTCCCACCTCTTCTCCCTCTTCCCCCTTCTTATCCTTGCCACCGGGGAATAGTTTTATTAATTCCAAAAGTTGGCAGCTCTGGATTTAGATAATCTTCCTTTTAAATGATGTTTTTATTATCGGTATGCTTTGTGTCCATCCTCCTGGATGGATGTCTTCTACTCCTTTAATTGACATTTTCCTAGCACTTGCAGTAAATTGATTTTAATACATTCCAGATCCTGTCTGTAATATTACTTCCTCTATGTCAAGCCAAGCATTAAACATCCACCAAAATACATTTTGGCATTTCCTTAGTATTTCTGTAGGATATTTTAAGCTTTGAAAATAATAATAATCATAATTAACTAGTTGATAGTAAAATATTATTTTATTATGTAATGATTATTTTTGTAATACAATAGAAAGTGCAAATGACAAAAGATGCTTTATCATGCACAAATGGTATTATAAAATATTATTTTAACTTTTTTGATCCAATATTTTTTATTATGAAAATAAAATGTTTTCATCATAGCCTGGAATAATTATAATGTAATGCATACATTCCCTATTATTATTTTAAAAATAAAGCCATTTTATTACTGAAAAAAATTTCAAAAGTTCAAATACAACAGATTGTTTTTCTCCAAAGCTTGCATCTTTTATTTTTAATGTTGAAAATTTGCTATTTTAATTTATTACTTTATGCCTAAAAGCCAGCTGACATACAAAGAGAATGTATTTAGAGTAACAGGTAGAATGTAAACTTTTAAGTGTTTATGTGTGCATCAACACTCTATCCTGCCAGTTCAACTAATTAATAATAGTTATGAACTGAAAGCACTAAAATACTACGATAGGAAATTACCTATACTCCTAACAATGATGTGAAAATTATTAATTAAGAAATGAATTTATAGACAACATAAATTCATAATAATAGAAGAGGATCAAGAGCGAGGAAGTCAACATTGCAACAAATAAAAAGGCTGATGCAAGTGATTTTAAACAGAGAAATTCAAACTATAAGAAAAAAAGGTGGTGTAGTAAATAACAATTTGATAAAGATTTGTTCCGTCCTTGTGGCGCGATCTGTAGCAATGCGGGTTTAACTGCAAGGGCGATAACATAAGCTGAGGCGTTTCCAGGTTCGCGGCTCAGTCGAGGCAGTTAACACCTTGCCATGGTTTTTTAACCAGTGCACTACCTCCCTAAGAACCGTAGTAGTAAAAATAGATTCATAAAATATTAGCAACTATTAAAATAGATGTTGCCTATAAAAATACAAAATATGAATTACCTACTATCTGCTATACAAACTTATGTTCTAATTGTTGGTAATATTAAAAACGAGTTAATATAAACAATTATTTTGTTGTTTTAAGAGTTATTGTGCTGAACAATAAAGTTATGAGATTTATGATGTAGTTTGTTTTTTTATTAATATTATTCATTATGGCTGAATATGAGAAGCGTTACAGTATGTAATTATTAGTTTGTTTATTTTAAATAATAAAAGCATATTTTGAATTCCTTAAACAACAAGTTCTTTTTAGTTTTTCCACTGCAAAAATCCTACAGGTCATGTGCCCAGTGCTAGTAAATATAGTTTAATTGAAAAAGGAAAATAAAATTATGGCCTATTTTTTTTTTTTCAGTAACGAAAGTAAAAAAAAAAATATGGCGCAATCAAGTAACAAGTTGTATGCTGGTATTTAAAAACTTCGAGGAAGAGAAAATTACTGTGATTGGAGATTTTGATGTGGAAAATGTAATTGTAGTAGAAGGATTTTGGATTAGCATTGAAGGCTATTTAGACGGAGATAAAACACCTGAAGATCAGCGACTGGCCCGTGATAAAAAAGCGTGAGCCGTCATCTGTCTAAGTTAGAGCCAAGTGTTAAACCTTATGTAGTGAGTACAAATACAGCAAAAGAAGCTTGGGAAGCCTTAGAAAATGCATTTGTGGATAAAGGTGTGAACTGTTGGATAAGTATNCTTGAAGAATTAACTTCTTTAAAATTAGTGGATTATCAAAATATGCAACAGTATGTAAACGCTTTTATGAGTATTTCTTTGAGATTAACTTCAATTGGAAAAACAGTTGATNATGAACTGTTGGCAGCTTTAATGTTGAAAGGATTGCCAAAAGAATATCAACCCATGNNGATNGCTTTAGAAAATTCTTCTGTGAAAATCANGAGTGATTTAATAAAATCTAAATTACTCCAAGACACAGAGTACAGTAAAAATAGCAGGAATTTGTCTGATACTGCTTTTTTTTTTTAAAAGACTATAAGAAGAAAAAAACCAATGTGCTTTATCTGTGGTAAAGTGGGACATATGGCATCAGTTTGCTGGAATAGATGAAAAGAAAATTTCAAACCAGGTGGAGTTTCCAGGCAGCCAAGTGGTTAATTGAGGAAGGAGTTGTCCATGTCTTCATCTAAAGTTGAACCTAAGTGGGCTAAGAAGGACAAAGCATTGCTGGTGGTATTGGGGGGAAATACAGATTCCTTAAAATGGCATATAGACTCTGGAGATTCTAACCATATGACAAGTAATAAACACTATTTGACAAATTATATTGATCATAGTGGAGTAGTCATGAAATTATTCTTGCTGATGACAAAAGAATAAAAAGTTTGGGTATTGGAGATGTTCCAATTGATGTAGCTGCAAATAATGCGACATCTATTACAAATGTCTTATATGTTCCAAATTTATCAGCTTATCTTGTATCTGTCAGTAAAATGGTAAAACATGGTAAAACTGTTGTTTTCTCAGATAGTGGCTGTGAAATCTATGATGAAGACTCCTGTAAAGTTACTGGAGAAGTTATGGCTTTAGCTAAAAACTCAGATGGTGTATACTGTTTAAATGCAAATGTTATAAAGGAAGAACATGCCAAAGTNGCTACAGATTTAAATTCAAATCAGATCTTGTGGCATAGAAGGTTGGGACATTTAAATAGAGTAAGTATGAGACTTTTAAGGGATTCATTGGCTACTGGTGTGAATTTTAATGAAAATCCAGAACAAGAAAATTGTATTCCATGTTTAGAAGGAAAGATGACAAGGAAGCCATTTCCAAAAGTCCAAGAGACATGCTAAAGAGAAGTTAGAATTACTTCACTTGGATGTATGTGGTCCATTTCAAATTAAATCATATGGAGGGGCAAGGTATTTCCTTGGTATACTTTCTGTATAAAATTACGGAAAGTATTCATCAGATTTTTAGAAAAGAAGGATGAAGTAAGAAATCATTTTGAAGATTTCAAAAGTATGATTGAAAACCAAGCATTTTTAAAAATTACAAAATTACGGTCTGACAACAGTGATAAGTTTTGTAGTAAATATTTTGAGGATATGGTAAAGAAAAAAGGGATTAAACATGAATTGAGTATTCCTTATACTCCCGAACAGAATGGTGTGACGGAGAGACTCAACACATCTGTCTTAGAGAAGGTCAGATGTATGCTTTTGGATACAGCTTGTGACAAACGTGTGTGGACTGAAGTGGCAAACATGGCTGCTTACTTACTCAACAGGTCACCACACAAGAAAATTCTTGGAAAATACCAGAAGAATTATGGGCAGGTGAAATAGTTGGTTTGAGTCATTTAAAGGTATTTGTTTGTCCAGCCTATGTGAGAATACCTGAAAATAAAAGTTCAAAATTGGATCCCACAAGTGAGATGTGTATCTTTGTTGGCTACTCAGAGGATAGTAGAGCTTATAGACTGCTAAAGAAGGATCAACCAACAGAAGTTGTCCGAGCACGAGATGTAGTGTTTTTAGAAAATAAATTAACCCAATCAGATAAGTTGTGTCAAGATTCCAAGCAAACCAAAGCATTTTGTTGTCAGAATTACTTGAAGATATGACACCAATGAAGTTCAGGCAGCTCAACATGATGAAGTTCATCGGGCTGAAGATAATTGTAATCAAGAAAAAATGTTCCACGCTGATGTCCCTAACAGTTGTGAGGGTTTAGAGCCGCAGCCACCTGCAGCTGATGGAGTACAACGGCGAAGACATCCTACAGGGATCGAGAACCAAAATTATATCCTGACTATATGCTTTATCAGGTGATTAGTGATCCTTTAGAACCTACTTCATATGAAGAAGCAATGGCTAGTCCTGACAGAGGACATTGGGAACAAGCAATAAAAGAAGAAATTAATTAATTTGATGAAAATGAAGCATGGTATTTGGTTGAAATACCAGCTGAACAAATTGTGATAAAATCAAAATGGGTTTTTAAAATCAAGAGGGATGCAGAGGGAAATATTGCTTAGCATAGAGCAAGATTGGTAGCAAAGGGATGTAGTCAGCATTATGAAATTGATTAGGCCTATAGTGAAACGTTTGCCCCTGTAGTGAGATATCCTTCCATTAGATTATTGTTTTCATTAGGAGCCAAATTGGATTTATAGATAAACCATCTTAATGTGTGTACTGCTTTTCTAAATGGATCAATTCAAGAAAAAATCTATATGGAGATACCAGAAGGCCTTGCGATAAAAGATACAAACAAAGTATGTGAATTGCAACGTGCCATATATGGGCTAAAACAGGCCGCAAAAAAGTGTAATTTAAAGGTAACAAAAATATTGATTGAATTGGGTTTTAAACAATCATTATATGAACCTTGTATTTTCTATAAAACTGTAAATGAGTCTTGTATTCATAGCTCTATATTAGGAGGATTTCTTTTTATTTTATAATGACAATATTGAGGCAGGCAAATTAAAAAGTGCTTTGCAACATTTTAAAATGAAGGATCTAGGTTATATTAAAAAATGTCTAGGAATTGAAGTAGAAAGAAACAGAGATATAAAAAAATAAAACTTACTTAAAAGCATTATGTGCATTAAGTATTAAGAAAATTTCAAATGTTGGATGCTAAACCCATTGGAAATCCCATGCAACCAAATACCTGTTATTTCAAACAATTGTAATGTTCCTTATCAGAGTGCAATAGGATCTTTAATGTATCTTGCAGTATGTACTAGACCTGANATAGCCTTTTCAGTTACCAGTCTTAGTCAATTTAATGGGTGTTATACCAANGAACATTGGCAAGCAGTTAAGCGAGTAATGAGGTACCTAAAGGGAAGCATGGAAAGGGTTTACTAATTAGGATTATGGTTTAGATCTGCAAAATTTCTCAGATGCTGACTGGAGGAATGAAGCTGATAGACATTCGTTTAGTGGTTTTGTTTTCAAATTGACAGAGGGAGCAGTTTCATGGAAATGTAAAAAAAAAAAAAAACTGTACCTTATCTTTGACAGGCTGAATATGTCTCTTTTTCAGAGGCATTTAAAGAAGCAATCTACTTATAAAGATTTTTGAGTGAACTAATTGGCAAACAAGAACCAATTAAATTGTTTTGTGACAATCAAAGTGCCATTAAGATTGCAAATAATCCTGTATGCCAAGATCAAATAAAGCATAACAGTATTCGATAACATTCTATTAGAGAATTGATTGAAAAAAACAATAAAATGTTGTTTTTTATTTGCCTACTGTTGAAATGGTTGCAGATGGTTGTACCAAAGGACTTAATGGACCAAAACCCAAATTGTTTGCTAAATATGTTGGTGTATATTAAAATTTGTAAACTTTGTAAATTTTTTTTTTGAATGATTGTTTAAGGGGGAATGTAGGCAATATTAAAACAAGTTAATATAAACAATCATTTTGTTGTTTTAAGAGTTATCGTGCTGAACGATAAAGTTATGAGATTTATGACGTAGTTTTTTATTATTATTATTATTAATATTATTCATTATCGCTAAATATGAGAAGCGTTACGGTATGTAATTATTAGTTTGTTTATTTTAAATAATAAAAGCATATTTTGAATTCCTTAACAAGTTCCTTTTAGTTTTTCCACTGCAAAAATGCTACACTACTTACAATAAATATGATGATCTACACTACAGGCAGCAGGCATAAATGATTAAAGATAATACTGACATTGGAATATTTACAGAAATGTGGATCAGACCTAATGATACAAATACTTTTGAAATTAATAATTATAAGGAGATTCATCGTATGAGAAACCGACAAGATAAAAAATGGGTGGAGGTGTTACTGTTTTCTTAAAAAAACATCATTTCAATATTATCTACAAATACACCAAATATTGAAGAAGTAGAAGCAATTACCGTAATGTTTCGAACTAACTACATGCCTAAAAATATACCATGGATGACTATTATTGTTGTGTCCCCCCTCAGTGTAGGGAGACGGACTACGTTTAAGGAAAATAACATCTTTAATCTATCATTAGAAATAATAACAGAATGTAACAAGTGTTCTAAATATAGGCTAACTAACTATATAGATCTATAGCAAGTGGGAACGTGCTCCAATACATATCAATTATAATATTATATTTGCCTCCCAGTAATACTTTCGTGAATCAATTAATTTGAATACATAAAATGGAAATTGACAGATTTTTAACCTTAAATGTTAATTGTCACATATTTATTAAAGGGGATTTTAATGATCTTAAAACCCTTGGTTTTAAAAAAAATAATGGTTTTAAACAAATAATTAATGCTTCAACAAGAAATAAAAACTATTGAATAATTGTTTTTATAATGAATCTTTGTCTTTCTATGTTGGAATTAATGCACCAATAGCCACTTCAGACCATAACTTAGTTATAGTATAACCAATACAACCTTATAGTAAAAATGATGAAAGTGAGGTAGTGTTGTAGAGAACCAGAAGAAGATCTTGCTATCATGATTTTGGTAGGCAGATTTCTTTGTAGCCTACAATTGGTCACAACTATATTCAATTTGCAATGTAAATGAGGCAACCCCAGGATACTTTAATAAAATTGTAAAGGATACTTATGAAAGTAGCTTCCGTACCATTCAAAAAATAATTAATGGAAGTAATAAGAGTTGGTTCAGTCATGAAATAAGGGATTTGATTCAAACAAGAAATAACTTTTACAAAGAGAATCCTATATACTAATTGGAATAGCATGTTCCCAATCCAGTAACAGCGCCATCTAATGGGCTTAATCAAAACTTTTTTTTTTTTCTCTTAGATCACTGTGATAAAAAAAAAAGTTTACCAGGCTTTTAAAAGATTGGCGCAGGTACTATTTTTAGAAACTTTAAGTGGTGTTTCCTCTTACATAAAAAGGGATTAAACAAAAAGAAAAATGTTGATGCCCGTGTAACGAGCTTATTTGTTAGTAATAATGAAGAGGTTAGGATCCTAACAACAAAAATTTAAAAATTAATCAAAACAGCTAAAGAAAAGGATTTTCTTAGGAAAATGAATACTATTGCACATGGTTCTAAAGAGTATATATAAATTGATTAGTTCTAGTGTGGGAAATTCAACATTTCATAATGAGGTTTGTTTTCCTGTGAAAAGTAAATTGCAATCTACAATGGAGATTTTTGAATTCTATAAGAACTTAACTAATTCTCATTCAGAGTTTGATGAAAAAGTTGTGCACTTAGATTTGAATAAATCTTGTATTATCTAAAGTTACACAATGGTGGATTTTCAATAAAAAGAAAGGTATCAAAGAAAACTCAACAATAGCTCCAGATCTAATATTGAACTTTATTTTTAAAGAATATGCATTGGATTAAGTGAACCGGTGACCTATCTAGTTTGAAGAGCGCCATCTAGTTTGAAAGAAGCTACACGTGTTTGTTTTCCAGTCCGATGTTTTGGCTAAGTATTCTTTAATTATTTTAT
>PXIH01S0035526.1:0-14945 GCA_003024985.2 Euperipatoides rowelli
AAGCCTGGTGAGTTAGATTTTTGCAGTCATTTTTGTTTAGATTTTTTTAGAAATCTTCTTTTGGTTTTTTTCTTTAGATTTCTTGTTTTAGGACCTATAACTCTACTCCACCCCTCCTAAGCCCTATTCTACCACGAGAAAGACTATTGAATGACAAATAAACTAGTTAGAAGACATAATAACCGACCATATGACAAGCTAATAATATTAGCCTACCATATGATGACATGTGGTTCAGTTGTGAGAGCTGCTGGTTGTATTTATTATTACTTAACAAAGATTAGCCCCCACAACATGAAGAAATATAAATGGGAACCCTAACCACCCAACTAATTTCTGTACAACCCGACTCGACTGACTAGGAATAAGGAGGAGAGGGGAGACACTTCCCTATTATTCCCTGGCCCAATAGATTGACTCAGGTACCACCCCTGTCTCGCACTTAAGCTTAAGGACATCTTGAACATGACATAACAGGCAGACATGTTTATTTCTAAATTATAAAATGACAACATTTCCTTTCCTTCATAAAATATACTACAGTATAAATAAAATATATTAAAATGATTTCCCAAATTACTAACATAATTTAAATAAGAATATTAAATAGATCTATATTGAAATGTAGTCAACCAAAGGAATGGGAAGGGTAGGTCTTAATTATTGATATCTGAAATGAACGCAAGAGAATTGCAGCTCTGTTTCTCAGTTATTATTAAATTGTAAAATTGGAAGAGAAGTCTCGGTTCCGTGGTCGAGCGGATTCACATCCGATTGATGAACCGAAGACATATGCTGAGGTGTACAGGTTCGCGCCTCAGCTTGGGCAGTTAAGGAACGGTTTTTTCCCTAGCTTTAACAGCTCGCCTCGGGTTTTTCCAAGTACGCTGCCCTTGTAACATCAAGGAACCTGTTAATTCAAGTTTCAATCAGTTATATATTTAATATATAGTCAATGTAAAGTCAATTTAATTAACCAAAAAAATACATTTCTTCTCCTCTTGGAGAGGAAATTTATTTTTAAAAAAAAAAAAAAAAAAAATTGGAAGAGAAATTGTTCATAATTATCTGGCAGAGTTTAAGATTTTTCACATTAACAATATCTTTCGGTTTTGAACAGTCTTTAAGAATTATAAAATTTCGCCTCGGGGTTGGAATAATGGATTTCACAGTAATTAAATGGTTGCTTGGCAACAGCTAAACTTTCTGAAGTAAAGATTCAGATTTTGTTTCTCCGTGTGAGTAAAGTTTCTCTTCTTGATTAAATGTTCAATTTGTGGGGAATTTAGAGTTTCTACAACAGGTCTAAATTAGAACCCGCATAGATTATCTCTATTAAAATTAATTTAAGTTGAAAATTAATTTGACAAAGAATTTATTTGTATCATCTCCACTGGTTAGCTAGGAGATGATACTGGTGTGGATCTGGAAAATTTCTCCACAGATCCTCGATTGTGGCTCATGTTCCTTGTTGTTGCTTAGAGCGTTTTGGTTGCCATATAAATCCTTCATGATTGGTAGGTGTAATTACTATGCTTAGGTCATATGTAAAATAGGTGATGTCTTCAATGATGATGTAGTTGCTACTGCAGCTCCTACAAGTGGTAGTTTGTTGAATCATAATTTGCTATTTATAAACTGAGAGTAGGCTATAATTGACAGACTTTATGTTGAATAACACTTGAACAAAACTATTAAGGGAAAGAGGGGGGTGTTGCTTGACTATAAGTTGACCAAATTTCCCAAAATTTAGGATATTAATAATATAATAATATACCTTGTTTTATAATTAAATCTAATACAAATTAAATTCAATGAAAATATCTAGTAGGATATATATAAAATTATACAATCAAAATTTATACAGTTTCCTTAACTACAATTAGGTAGAACATTATACAGCTTCATAGATTGGACCTTATCAATTCAGTTTAGGCTTTAAACATTATTGTACAAGCTTATAACGATTCTATTTATTTATTTATTTCTTGTTAGGAATTAATAGCTACAAAATGAGATATGACTGGATTATTTTCTCCCAAAGATTTTTCAATCTATAGGCATGAGGTGGGAAAATTAGGCTGAGTTTCACACCTCATGTTGTAGATCTCTGAGTATTTAAATTGGTGGTCTACATAGCTCACCATTCATCCTCATCAATTTGAAGTTTGAACTATGGAACTCATCTAATCAACAAAGTTAAAAGAACCAAGAAAACAAGAGAACTAACTATTCTGAAAAAAAAATGTCCATTTTTTGTATGATCATTTCCTTTTCGTGTACAACATTGTGACTTTCAAACAGTAATTTAAAATATATGTATGATTATCAGATGTAGAGTGTATTTCTCATGACATTAAGTGTACCATAGCCAATCTTATGTTGCAACTCAATATTCAAGAACAATTTGTGCAAATAAAGTTTCATGTGTCCATGCTTTAATTACTATATGTGAATTGTGTCAATAAAATTTCATATTTTCCTCTTTTAATTGTTATCTGTAAGTGTTGTCAATAAACTTTCATGTTTTTCATTCTTTAATTATTATCTGTATCTGTAGTTGTTGTCAATGAAATTTCATCATTTTCATCCTTTAATTATTATCTTTAGAATTATTATATAATGTAATTCTCAATATCTTTCAAAAGATAATTTGTCCTACAAAACATATACTCATGGTTTCATAGTATCATTGTCAAATGTAATCTCTTTAGAGCAAAAAAATTGAACATCAGTAGCGTTAGTGTACCTACATCAGTAAAATTTTCATAAAGAACTTAATCCAAAAATTGTTCTCAGTATTGTAATAAAAAAATATTGGTTTACATCAAATTTAAATAAATTTGGTAATATAACCACATTGTTTCGAAAAGATTTTCCAAAAGGTAAACAAATTGACTTACATCAAATCTAAATAAGTTTGACAAATTTAAATAAATTTAGTAATATAACGACATTGTTTCAAAAAAAAAATTTTTCAAAAAGTAACTAAATTTGCTTAAAATTTGAGTTGTCTCCAGGTCTAGGAATGTCATAAAATTCATTAATTTTATTGCATTCTGTAGCTTGGTTATGAAGGGTTTGTATAACCAAGTTACTTTGCTCCCTCTTTTGACAAGAGTTGAAAGCTTTAGCTCATCTGGTTTTTTTCATAGCATCTGGTTTCTTAGCAACCCTCTATCTGGTTTATTAGCCTCCCATAATATATTTTGTTTCAGCCATTGCTTCTTGTTTTTAAATTTCATATCCACTTTATTATTATGCCTGGCGACCTTTTTTCTAAAACACAATTACAAGGCTCGTTTTTACGAGTTGAGGATGCCCACATGCATGCCCTGGGGGCACAAGATGTGCTCATGGATCAGCTGCAACAACTAAAAATCAGACATCGTGAATTACAGGCCCTATTGGTGTCTCACCGTCCTGGTTTGGAAGCAAGCACCAAACTCTCCCAATTACCACCTATGACAGTACTTCTCAAACTGAACTGGAATACACTGCTTTACCATCCGTGCCAGAGGCTATGTTTTCTCCTGAAGATGAATTACTGGATGCTAGTGACCGTCTCACTCATCAGAGCCAGAGGAACCCACCCCACATGGAGTCTTGCCTACGCTGCCCAGTTCAGATTGTACAGAGGATACCCCCTGGGTCGTCCACCCTCTCAAGCTTACCCTTGTTACAGATCCATTACCTAGCCTTTTCAATGGAACCTTAGACCCAAGAGTTTCAGTCCCTAACTTGGAGAGGACAACACCAAACATCCCCTTGTCCCAAACTGGATGATTACATTTGGTAGACCCCTGGTTGTTTGGAATGGGGCTACCCTGTAAAAAAAAACTAAAAAACAATTTTTTTGTAGCTATTTACTTATTATCATCCATTACTGTTTACTTAATGTTCTGTTTAATTAAATCGCTAGTGTTTGTCCTTTTTTTTTTTGATTGTACAGTAAGCTTTTATTTATACTTGGCCAAATGTTAAAAAAATATTATGTACTTACCTAGGTTTTTTTTTTTTTAAATTTAATTTAATGGGCTTTTTCTTAATGATTACTCATGTAAAATTTGCTTGTCGTCTGTATCAATAGACAAAGGAGCAGCTCCTCCTTTGTTTCTTAAGTCTATCCATTGACCTTAAATAATACCTACCAGTAGCTTCTATTTCAACAAGATCATCTTGGGGCAATCCTATTAGTCGATCTCCCTGTAATGAGGTTTGGTAGTCCTCAATCACTTCATTTTCCTCTTATTGGTCACATTTGTAGCCTCCTGTTCTATTTCATCTGGAGGAAAAGTGATTATTGGTTCCTTTTCAGGAGTGGTTTCAATAATAGGGTTATCTGTAGTTGGCTCGTCTGTTATATATTGTCTGTCAAAATATTTTTTTAATTTGTCAATGTGCACTTTTTTGATAATGTCTGGACATTATATAACCCTTATGTGGTAGTTGGTTAAACCGGTTCTTTTTATTACGGTATATTGACCTGTGTATCTAGGGTTTAGCTTACGGTTATGTCCACCATAACTAGGTACATCTAAAGCTAGAAAACTTTGTCCAATATCAAATTCTTTTAATCTCCTGCCTCTGTTTTTATTCCTAGCATTAGAGATGGATGCTGTTTGTAGATTGGAAAAGACTTCCGACTTTGCAGCTTCCAGTCTTTCCATGATGCTATCTACAAGATCAACTCTCTCTAGATTGCTATCATTCTCCTCTAGGTTGAATTCAGAGAAATCATCATACTGATGGAAGCCATGAAATAAATAAAAGGGTACCTGGCCAGTGCTCCTACGTATGGTATTATTAATAGCTTGCATCATGTATGGTAACATAAAGTCCCAGTTGGTGTAATGTTGCTTACTGTAGTGTGACAATAGGGCTAGTATTTTGCTGTTAATTCTTTCTGAATCCCATTGGAGAAGGGCCAATAACTCAGTGTGGTAATCCTATCAATACCCAGCCAGGCACAGAGGGTAGACATGATGTGTCCCACTAGTTGGGGTCCCCTATCTGAAAGGATGCATTTGGAACCGCCATACCATATGTAAATAGTCTCCATATAGTCTTTCACGATTTTATGGGCTTCTTGACTTGAGAGAGGGCTGGCAAAAGTCATCCTTGAGAAATGGTTGGTATATGTGATGATGTATTTATTCCTACATTGAGTAAAATTAAAGGGACCCAATATATCATGCTTAATTTAGACATACACATAGGAGGTGGTTCTACCACTTGTATTGGAGCCTTTACTCAACTCTATTCCTCCTTTGGCATTTCTCGCAGCTGCAGATTTATTTTCTTATATCTGTAAAAATTGTAGCCCAAGTAAAATTTCTTTTTATCCTATAGAATGTTTTATCCAGCAAGAAGTGTCCTCCAACTATATTATCATGGTAAAAATGGAGCACTTCCGATACTAAAGCTGCTGGGACTACTGTATGATAAGCAGTATATTTGGATTTACCTAATTGTACCTTTTTTAGTAATATTTGGTTTTCATGTAATATATATTCATTGTCAATGATGTCATTATTTTTTAATTTATCTAATATTTCTGTACAGAAAGGGTCTTTATTTTGTTTATCCAGCATCAGTTTTGTAGTTATAGAATGTTTAGTTTTGAGTGAGCACGTCATAGTCTCGTCTGGTTTGTGATTTCGAGACAACATGTCGGCTAGGCTATTTAACCTGCCAGGTATATGCTCAAAATGAATATAGTACTGTTGGATGCTAATCATCCATTGTGCTACTCTCAAGTGCAAATCTTGCAGTTCATTTAAATATATTAAGGGATTGTGGTCTGTCAATAAAATAATTTTGTTGCCGTACATAAGATGTTTGAAGTAGTCAAATGCAAATACGATTGTGAGGGCCTCACACTCTATAACAGCATAATTATGTGTTCCTCCGGTTGGCATATGCTATAAGATTCAGATTTGATTTCTCCATGTGAGTAAACTATCTCTTCTTGATTAAAAATGTTCAATTTGTGGGGGGACTTAGAGTTTCTACAACAGGTCTAAATTAGAACCACATAGATTATCTATATTAATATTGAACTATCAAGGAACAAAAAAATTTCCAAGTGAATACTTTTGTTTTTTTTTAACATTATATGATCTTTCAGAAACAGCAACATTTTTAAGTCAGAAGAAGGGTCTTTTAAGACTTACCTATTAAAAGAATTTACCACTCACTACAGAAATGATTTCATATATATTAATGAGGATGCTTTCAATTCAATATGGTATGATAATAACCTATCAATTGTCACTATTCTAGGCATTGACAGAGAAATCATTGCCTCAAACTGCCATGCAATTAATATGTTATAGATAATCAAAATGTCTTTTATTATTTGTAGAATATTGAAAAAAAAATATAAAAAAACCACTCGAGCTTTCTTATTTTATACAATTAATTGTTCAATTAATTTGTGTAATTCAAATTTACATAATAGAGTTCAATGCCTGTGGATTCATGACACACAAAGTATTTCCCATTTGCATATTAGCTTCCTCAGTTTGTTTACTGGTGTATAAATCGTGCTTTGCATAGACAAAGTCATTCCTTGTTTTCGAAGTTAAAAGCCATTTTTATCCATTTTTTGTTGAATTCTCCTCCACTGATAATTTTGTACCGAATTTATGAGTTTAAAATATTTGACTTTATAAATTCCCTTAATTACAAATCAATACATCCTAATAATGTTCTTATGATGTATTATGTAATATTTATACTATCTTTATAAACAAGTAATAGACCATTTCAAAATATATGTTATTTATCATTTGTTCTCAACAAAATAATTTTAACAGCCTTTTTATTGTTTGTAAACCAATCTTATAGTATTACATGGATTTATTTACTATTTTCTACACTAATTTTTCAAATGCATTGTAATAACGTTTGTAATATGAAGTTGTATTACAAATAGGATTTTTTTCAGTATAATGTCTTAATTTTTTTTCTTTTAGTTCATACCTTACCTTACCATATAATCCAATTATTCTATAATGTTAATTTTTCCTTTTGTTGTAACAATGTAATACCCGAAAACTAGATGATCATCATTGTATTTTTTTTTACCTGTATAATCTTTATGTTATATTGTAATTATTTTGAATTTATTAAATCATAATGATAGGGTGCAATTCCCATTCACAAAAAAAAAAAAAAGTCTAGCGAATATTTAAGAATTTGAACAACTTAACAGAAATTCTCTCTCTTTTTTACTTTTTTAAGTCAGATATTGTAACAGATTAGAAAATAAACTTTTCCCCTTATAATTACTCTTTGGAAAAAAATTTTCTCACAAATCACGTTATTTGCCACGCTACATTATAAATTATAAATTATCAGAAAAATAATATTTTTTAATTTTTTTTTTTTTGAAAACCAAAGTTCAAATCCACAGCCGTGGTATGCTAAGATTTTCCATTCCTAATAAAACACTCTGTTTTTTTTTTAAAAGATAGAAGATTGCAAGGTTCAAAACCAAACCAACCCGTGGACCACCAAAATCTTCCCTCACAAATATGTCGAATTGTAACTTATGCCAATATACATTGTCTTACTGTAAAAGATTGCATTGAGAGTAATTTCATAGTATTTGATACTGTACTTAGTTTGAAAACGGATATTAGAATTGGATTAGCCCTATACAACTCTGTGTACAGCCACTTATGGATGTTCTCTGATCAGCCAAAGTGATCAGTAGCATACCTAGCAAGCATAAACTGCAACTTCAGACAAAATCCTATTGTTATCACTTTTGCTATCCATGCAAGGGTCTGACCACCTCTATGATCACCCAGGAGGAAGCTAGGCAACTATCCTAATCTGTATGAGTTACCATTATATAATGCAGGCTTTATTATCCACAACTATATCCAATCAAATAGGCTGGCATCTAGCACCCACAACCTACCATGGATACCACCACTGATCGGAAAGCCAAACATTACATAGGAAGATAGGATACATCAGGAATGCCAAAATCTTTTACCAAAGCTATGATACTTGTGATGTATTTAAAATAATTAAGCTCTACTCTAATACTAAGCTATGAAAAAAAAAAGTCAAGAAAATTGACAGAGGGTAAGGACAGTAGAAAATTAGTATTTATTATCCTGCCTGAAATCTTGGAACGAGTACACCACCCGTCACACGTGCCTGGAAAGACAATCTGACTGAAACCAAAACAAAATACGAATAGCAAAGTTATTAAACATTATTCAGAAAAATAAAAAACTGGATGTGAGTTTATTATCTTTTATTCATATTATCTTTTATTCATAAGTTATATAAAATAGGGATTGGCCACCAACACAGTGGTGTAGACTTAGCAACACATTTCGTGAGGTATGTTTATGCGAGATACAATATATAAATTATGAAATTTCCTACCTGAGAAATAAGTCCCTTATTAAACATAAAAATATGTAAATAATGTGCAAAATGATCTTATGTAATTTTGGTAATTTGTTCAGTAACCCGAAACACACACACACAAAGCTAAATATTATTTCTTAAAATATACTTTTTCCAGACCTCATATCGGATAACAGTTTCTATGGTAATAATACAAAGACAAATCGAGAAAGGTTTTATTAATGTTTGGTAGCCTAAAAATAAACTAGTTTTCTGCCAGTGGACTTGACTTGATTGATGGTGAATGTAAAGGATGAATTATTTCTGCTGGTGTTTTTATCGGCTTTGGGGTACAGACTAGTGGATGGCTTTACCATGATGCCTTGATGATGTTATACCTGGCTGCCTCTACTGCTTCCCCTCTGATCTACTGGTAGGACCAGAAATAGACCTGTTGAGTGATTGATCAGTCGGTCTGCTGATCCATATGCTAAGAAATCGGACTATTTATTACATTTTCAGTTGGAGTGACCAAAGGTTTTTATATTAATAATGTAATTCTATTTGAATAAAAAAGTTTTGTAAACACTGAAAATAGTATCATGTACAGTATAATTTCATCTTAAAAATAAAACAGACATTTTTTAAACAAAATTTTTTTTATCAATCATAATTTAAATATTTTCATTAAAGGTTCTTGTAAATTAAAATGTCTGTTAATATAAAAGTTTATAAACATATCATTATGCTTACATTTTTTCCAAATAAATTTAATAATGTCTATCATACTCCATTCTCTGCATCAGTGTAGGAGATAGAAGATACAATACTGGCCGCAAATGGTGCTTAGTCCTTGGATTAGTTGAGTATTGAAAATAAAAGGTAAAAGAAATGTTTTTAAAAAATTTATATCTTTTGTTGTCGGTGGTTGACCTGGTTGACCGTATAAATCAAAGTATTCCACTTGCTCCGTATCACAATAGACAACTAGCCAGTGTTCTCCAGGGAGGTATTCATGAAGTAAGCTCCACATTTAGTAGTAGGGTGTTGATCTCTGGTGAAAACACCTTGGATTTGTGATGAAGTATAAGTATCTTCTTGTAATATTTTTCTTGATCTGTAAAGTATCCATAGTTTTTTAAGTGGTATAGTTATAAATAAATTTTCTGTTATGATTGATTTCTAAAATAATTTCAAAGACGGCATAGATGACTATAACTATAGTTTGTGGTAAACGGATAGCAAATTGCATATTGATTCTAAAATCACTATGCTTGATAAATGAGTAATGGTCTTGTGTTTCTAAGTCAGCACTTAAATCATAGCAGTATAGGGCATAGCCACTGGGATGATCCCTCCAACATCTTTAAACATTTTTCCGGTAATGCTGAAAATAGTATTGTAGGCATTCATATATTGATTATTATTGTAATCTAATTGTAGAGGTTTGAATGGATACTGTTCATTATCTAAATATAAAGCTAGATAATTTAAATTGAAATGTTGGAAATTAAATAAATTCTTTTTATAATCTCCATTGAAAGCTGCATTATCTACAAATGTTCGAATTAGATGTTTAGGAATTTGTCCAAAACATAAATTAGCTTGATTTGTATTAAGCATGCCTGCCAGAATGGAAATCATTTTACCATACGGTACGGTCCATAGTATATTAAATCGATGCTTTTAAATATAATTTACATTCTTCTATTTGTATTTTATATACTTCAGCTACTTCATTTGTCATTAAACAAAATGTATTTCTATTTCTATTCAAACAGATTTTCTTATTCACTCCATTCAATAAATATTCAGAGTGAAAAAATATATCACTATGAATATGGCCCATGAGTTCAACACTTTGACTATTTTTTAAAAAAATCACTTCTCTTTTTTAAGTCCATCATTTCTTGCTTCTATTGCATCCATCTCTCCTGTGGAATCTTTAAAAAATAATGCATTGGTAAGTTGTGTGGTGATAGCATCTTCACTGTAATTCAATAATGTTTTGATGACAGCTCGATAGGGTAGTATGGATTGGTGTGGGAGATGATAGTATCATTCATACTCACACAAATTTCATTAAATGAAGAATGAAGTAATAAATTGATGGGGCTTACATTATCTTCGGGTTCTAAGTCTTCACCTCTCCCATTCACATTTTTACATTTAACATAAAGTCTTGTATGGTTTAAATCTATTTATTTTTCACCGCTGGCTGAAATGAGGAAATCAATAGGTGCCAATGCTGTGAGGGAATATATGGGGATATATTCCACCCATTGGCCTTTTAAAATAGAGGTTTGCATCCCTGGTACAGTAAATAAATCCAACTCAGATTTAATACTCTTACAGGAATGATGATTAATTAAACACATTTTTTATAAGAATATATTTTTAATACTAGATTTCCTCTTCTTCCTCTTCCTCTTCTGACTCTTATGAAATCTTTTTAATCATGAAGCAGCTGAACAGGTACGTCTCTTTTTATTATTTTTAGTGAATGAAATTCTCTTCTTTTTCTTTTTCTGCTTCCGCCTCCTTATTGTTTGGGGATAAGGGATGACATTTTTTGACTGACATTTTGCATGACACCACTAGGGACATATTTAGCTGTGGTCATAAGATGTGGTTTTAATATAGTAGTGCCTTTACTTTTTTAGGGTTTATGTATCTGACTCCTCTACTCACTAGAGGGACTATTTTCTAAATAAAATACTAAAAAAAGCATCTCAAGTCATAGCCATACTGTACTGGACTTCCTTAGAATACAACAAAATCTTCACCACCAACTTGTCTATCGTAATAGTCTGCATAGGGATTCATCATTATTCAAAATAGGCTGAACGAGGTAAACAAAAATGAAGTTTGAGTAAAACTTTTCCATAAGTGAATAGGATCAGAGCTCCTGTGTCATCTCTGATATCTATTTCTATAGTGTCAAATAATTGTCTAGGTACAGGTAAATAATGTTGAATATCAAATCTTTTATTAACCATACAATTTTATTTTTGAGTGTCTATAGGTATAGCACAAAGAAGCGGAGCATGTGTATCATATTCTACTTGTTGGTTGATAACATCAGAATAAAAAAATAAACTATACATGCCTCTATTTATATTACTGAGAAAAGCACTTATTATTTTCATCTGTTTGAAATCCTTTAGACAAATGTAATTAGATTTTGTTTCTTAATACTGATTAGTGAAGTCACCATTTCAATATCAGATGTATTTTTAAATACATCTACTTTAGCTTCTTTAAATCCTAGAAATCTGCATACATGTTGTGAGACTTGAAATTCTGAAAAGGTATAAAGTTTTCCAGATCTATTAAGGCTGAGTTGAATACTATTAATACATATTTTAAAAATAAAAGGTTTGATTTCAAATTCAAAATGAGTAGATTTAATAGCTTTATTAATCACATCTATAAGTTCTTTAATGCTAGTATAGATCCCTACAGGGATCATAAATTTTTCAACATTTAGCTGGATGTTACCTAATTCATATTTATAAAGAAAATAAATTTCATTATTATTTTTATTTATAGTATACCATGTTTGTGGATATTGAATTTTAGCTACTCCAACTTCATAATCAGCTCCTGTTAAATCTAATGTCTTGGAAAGTTTAATATTAAAATTTTGTGATTTATTCTCACGATAATACAACTGTTGGAAAGTAAGGTAATATAAAATTGAGTCATAATTTTTTTCCTGGAACACAAGAGTTAAAAGATGAAGGGCACCTTGCCACTTAATATAATAATATTTTTCTCATTCTCTTTTTCTTCTTTCAATATTTTTTCTATATTATAATAATCCCTACTATCTTTCTTAACAGCTTGTAGTATTTCTTGGTAGTATGTCCCATCAATGACTTCATTATTCAAATCTTTGATTTTATATACCAGTGGTAATGTAAGCCTAAGTTACTTGATAATAAATATTTCTTGAGTCCAATTGGGGAGGTAACCTTTTTTATGTTCTTTTAATTTTAGATATTCTAACTTGTTGTCCGATTTTAAATTTAAATGATTGAGATTCATCCCATAATATAAAACCTTATAGACTTCTTTTTTATTTTTCTTAGTTACTTCTACAGGACTTCTTTGAATACTTCTATGAAAAGTATGATTATAACTTTTCATGAGTTGAGATAAGATATCTAAATACTTTAAATAATTTTTAGCCATGAAATATCCACATGTTTGTCTTTAATGTCCAGTTGAAGCATTCAACTACCGCAGCTTTAACTTTTGACTTGGTTGAAAAGAAATGAATATTATTTTCTTTTAAATAACTTTAAAAAATGTGGTTCTGAAATTCTTTACCATCATCTGTCTGGATCTTATTGGGTTTACATTCTTGTATAATTTTTTTAAAGGTGATACAAATTTCTTTAGCTGTTCTACTTTTCATAGGTAGGGCCCAAGCATATTTCGAAAAGACATCTATATAAGTTAATATATATATTTAAACCATGAATTATATTTAGATATATTTTGCAGATCTACTACGTTTTCTTAAAAAAAATTCTAACAGGTTTATGTAAAGTATAGGCATCTTGCATTTTAAACCACTCATTAAATTTTGTTTTATTATATGCTGTGGCTTCTTCTTTTGTATGTCCCAATGGAAGGCTTGTTTACCTAATAGACTGCCTACTTGTTCAGGATTGTAATATTTTTCTATTCATTGATTTTCCATTTTTATAACAACTACTCCATCATATAAGTTTAAGTTTTATACATCTGATACATATCATATTTTGATAACTAATAACCTGAAATGAAGTTTGTACATATCTATAAGCCCCTACTACATCATCTAGAAAATAATAAAAATAATACTGAATTATGATTGGTTAATAATTATGTGAGTGTTAGGAAATAAACTAGAAAAAATTTATACTGTATAAAAGTGTTTATTTAACATTATATATAAAATATTTTCAACAAAAAAATTTTCAAACTAGTTTTTTATTTTTCATCTAGAAAAAAATTTATTTATTTAATTCCTTAATCACATCTTCAAATAAAAACTTATTATTATTTTTAACCTGAGAATAAATTCCATTTCTTTCATAGTAAATGGAATGTAAAGGTGGATCTTCAATAAATTTAGTTACATAGTAATCAATATCTATAACATTAGCAATCATTACAGATTGATTTAAAGCCATAAATATAGTCTCTTGTAACAGTCTTTTAGAAAGTAATTTTTTAGCATTGAATTTCAGTTCTTCAGAAGTTGAGTTTGGATTTCTTTCTTTATACATATAAATCAAATCAAAATATATGGACTTGTGTATATACTGCATAAAGTTAAAATGATTAATAGTGTGTGTTGTTGATGAGTGTGAAAGTTCAAGTTTCTTTTGCAGTTCTTTTATCATGGCATAAAAACATTTAATGTGATTATAACATTCATAAGTAAACTGATCATTGAAATTAAAATTTTTTCCCATTTTGGATCTTAGAAGATAAATCATAGTTTGAATTTAATTAAGTCCAATAGAGTATTACCTTTAGGGTGTTCCCTTACAGTCAGTGGTGCGTTATGATCAATTTCTGCTAGATTGTAGATAGGTTGGAAGTGGGTCTGTATAATGATTGGTAGGTCCATCACCGGCTTGATAGAGTGTATCAGTATAAAGATTCAAAGTTTGCTGTGAACTTCTATTTTCAGAAATGATGGAATAACTCATGATGCTTCAATAGTACTTATACAATAGCACACAGTTCAACTAGTTAGTATCAGCGATTAAATAATATGTTAGAAAAACTTTGATTTTTTATATAGAACACTCAACTTTTTTTATGATTGGCTGAGAAGATATGAACCAATGAGATTACTTCTTGGGTTTTGATTGGCTGAGAAGATATGAACCAATGAGTTTACATCTTGAGTTTGATTGGCTGATGAAGCAATGAGATTACATCTTGGGTTTTGATTGGTTGAGAATATATGAACCAATAAGATTATACTTGGGTTTGATTGGTTGATACTTTTTAGGCTGGGGTTTACTGCATTGCTTTTTCTTTTCATGTGAGGAATACACTTTGTTGTTTAAAGGTTTTTTTTTTCCAGTAATATTTTTTGAAGAGTTCCAGGTATCCCAATTGATTACATGGGTAATGTTCAATATGCAGAAATATGTCCCTTCTGTTTCAGGATGGTTACAATAGCTGTCATAAAATTTAAAGATGTAACTTCTTTTCTTCATTTGTATAAGGGAGTAATGATCTCAGGATCGACTGATAATCCAGGACAGTGGGTATCTCATCTTGGGTAGGTGGTATCACATTCGGTGTAGAGGCTATCTCATCCGGTGTAGAGGCTATCTTATTCGGTGTAGAAGAACATTAACTCTACCATCAAAGAAAATATCTTAAATGTTCCAGATCTTGTACTTCTTCTTGCATATCTAGTAATGTGCTGAATCTGTTTTTAGTTCTAACTGAAACTCATGCATGTTTCCTTAAGCTATCTGTATCAATTGGCTGAAACTTCCTTTTGACAAGTTTAACCCTTTCGAGTGCTGCATTTAGGATTGTACGGCATC
>PXIH01S0035535.1:3600-15225 GCA_003024985.2 Euperipatoides rowelli
TTAACTAGTTAAGTTAAAAATTAACCATTATTTTAATTTTTTAATTTAACTTTAACTTTTTAACTCAGTTAATGCTCATCATTGGGGATAATGACTCTAAATGGCACTAAGGGCACTACATCATTGAAGAATCTTAACCCTCATTTTTGTTTGGCCAGAGTGTGAAATATCATCTCTAATAATCATATGGTTTAATTATCTAAACACAGCTTTATATACAGGTGCACTGTATTTACTGGTTTATTAAAATATTTCAACAACTTAGCATAAAAAATTATTTTTAAACTTTAAAATTTCCCATGTATAGGAATGCCTAATATAAATTGAAAAGAACTTGGTCTTTCCTAAATTAAAATAAAATGGCCATTAAAAATATATATGTTTGTTTACTATCTATCAACATATTAAATAATTTCTTAAAAAATGTGCTTTAGTTAATGAAAGAAATGTTATTCAATATCTTCGATTTTTTTAATTAAACCAATTGTCCCTTTTAAATATGAAAAAAATCAATATTTAATGACGGTCTGGCAAAAAAGAAAATGACTGTACTCTTGAAAGAAAAACACACGCAAAAAAAAATCACTTGGCTAATATGTGTATTAGACATTTGTGAGGCAACAATAAGTGATACAGTATATAAATGGTAATTTTATTCTTTTCTTTTTAGATTAAACTTATTATTTTACTTTTATCAATATTTGACCATTCTCTTTGTCTGGAATACAGAATACAGAGAACTACACAGTTATGGTGGAAAATAACTGTGACCAATGTTTATTAATTATTGAAAATTAATTACAACAGTCAACTATTGAATTATAAATATAAATCATTTCCAAGGCCATCTGAGTGAACGGAATAACAGTAAACGACTTGTGGTTGGGTTTAATGACGCAATGACTGTGACTATCTCTAATGCGAATTAATACTCAACAACTAATTAAAATCATCAAAATGTAAAAAAATCGGAGTTTTTGTGCAGTTCGTTAGACTGACCTCCAATCTAAGGTAAGAACAAAAGAAATTCAAACATGGTCTTGTTTGAATTAATTAGTAAAACACACATCAAAATGAAATGACCTCAAAGCACAACTGAAGCTGGTTCGAAATTGAAACAAAATATATAAAAATTGAAAAACTGAAAGCAAACTGAAAATTTTTCTTGTTTTAAGTATAGCAAGTAAGTGGATGTTAAATGACTAAAACTGTTCTCTGGCAATTTAATTCTCTCATTCATTGCGGAAGGCAGTGTGCGCCGCCTTCCTATAGAAGTAATTGGTTTTATTTTTATTATCATTAAAATGAAATTTAAACTTACAAAGACAAGAATATATACTGTATATGAGGGAGAGAAGATAATTCTGATAACTCCTCTATAATTTAGGCTTTTCATTTAACAATAAAAATATTAGGCTGAAAGAAAAAAGAGATTTATCTAAAAATGGAAAAAAAAATTATTTGGCTGGACTGGGTGATTTGACATTCGCACGGCTTTTTAAGATACTACTGTTTGAAATAGCTTACACGATTTACTGTAAGGTGAGTTTATCCTTCATTTCTCTTTGGGATTAAATAAACTTACTTAAAGCCTCATTTGTTAAGGTATATAGCTGTGGAGAAGCATGAAAGAAAAACTGAACTTTTTATTCTAAGTTATTTCTTTACACAGGAAACAAAATTTGAAAGTTATGAAAAAATATATTGAATTTGTGATGTCTAATATATTTTGATTTATGAGTATTCATACACAGTCTGTACTGTATAGGAATATTTTGCCGACTATTAATAAAGGAAATAATAATTCAATTATACCTTCTATTAGGCTAATTTACACTGTCATCATGTCTACAAGATTCTACTCAATAAAAGAAAAGAAACAACACCTTAGTTTTATTTTCTAATTATAGCTTATAAGAATTACTCTCATTTACTCATTTATTTTCGCTAACTGTTGTTGCGATTAAACAGTGACTTTATTTCTTACCAATGTTTAAAAAGAACAATTGAGTTTAATTGTACAACGTTTGCTATCTTTTAATACTCAAAATTCAAGGGAAATACAATGCTCACTAGTGGTTGTTTACATCACATCCCTAGGCTAGATTCTCCCGCTTACAGAATTTAGGTGTTTACTTTTCAAATTGTATGAAAAAAAATAAAACATTGGCTGGTAGAGCTTTACTTTTGTTTTGTCAATGACTTTATATTATATAATTCCTAATGGCTTTAAATCGCTAAGCTTAATATTTTTAGCTACTGTTATACAGTGTAAACTTTTGTGCACTTTTAAAATAATAAAAACAACTTGTTTAAGTTAACAAGCTATATCAATTTTCCTTGTATAGACTGCCAAAGATCCATTGAGAGAGATGAAAACACTAGATACTGTATTAGAGATAAAATTAAATTACATAGTTACAAAATGTTTTTCTTGTAACTATTTTTAATAAATGCCTGTCACTGCCTAAAGCTAAAAAAAAAACTGCTTTTATATTTGTTTTTTTAAAGTCATATCTCTTGAAAAAAAGCATGGGAAACTAGAGAAGGAAATTACGGCTAATCGCTATATCTTGTTTGTTTACGGTGGCCATCTTTCTAGCAGTAATACCAAATTTATAGGAAAAATAACTACTTTTACACCAGTTTAATTTGAAATTAATAACTCGCACTGACTCCAATTTTGTATATGTGTAGGGCATATTATTTTCCAAACTTTGGAATACTAAAAGTCAGATTTATGGAATTATTTGAATGAATAAATGGATTTATAAAATGAGCAAAAATTCCTTGTGAAAAAAAATTCAATTTATTTTTTTTAAAAAAAAAAAGTTATGAAATATTAAAAATATGAATTATTGATGAGGTGGGGGGGTGTTCTTTTGCACCATAGATGCCAAAGTAAAATTTTTAAAGGTTACACTTATGCCTTAATTATGGGCTATATTCAAACCTCAGTTTAAATACTTACTTATAAGATAGAAATGTTGCCTTCTATCTTAAAGAAAAATGAAACAGTTTGGATTTCTAATTGAAAAAAAAAATAGTATAGATATGGGTTGCTTATTAAGACCCAATAGAGGCTGACAACGACTATTCCTTAGTTTAGCTGTGGTTCTATCTGTTTAGATTGGGTTGCAACATATTTTGGAAAAGTTGAAAAATATTTGAAACTTTGAATTTTTATCTAACTGTTTTTGTATAATGGTGGATGGTTTAAACTTCCTATTTTCTTTCTGGATTTTAAAACAGGTTCTAGGCTTATTGGTAATGCTAGATTATAAACCTGCATTAATAAATCTGATTTTATATACTGACTCATGTTCTGCTTTTTCTGCTAGATATCAAGGGTATTTTTTTATTTATTTTGACTTTGCTAGATTCGAGTTTTGTCCAGGGATGCTTTATTTTATCTCTTACCCAGCTTTAGTATTTAATCTGAATTCTTTACAGGTTCTCATTCTGCTCATGGACGTCATTTATAATGTTGCTACCCCTACTGTCGTATTTTTTTGGTTATATACCTTTTTACTACAAGATATTTTATTCTAATACTATTGAAACCGATCCTAACTATATTGCTGCATAAGTGTTGAATCATATTTCTCTCTGAAACAGTATTTAGAATATTTCGGGGTTTATACGAGTAATTTTTATGCATGTCTGTATGCTTTTAATTTTTATATGTAAACTAAAGGTCGTAAAACTTTATTAGGTGTGTATGAGGTTTATGCATTCTAAATTTGTTGAGAAAATAGACCACCCCAATCATAAGTAGCCCTATGATAAGCACTGGGTTTATGGTGTCAAGGTAAATAGTGTCTATTTACAATATTGACTATCCCAATTGTAATGAAGCCAAGGATAAACATGGGGGTTGTGGTGGCTTGGTATAGTCAGATATTGTATTCTCTTCTTCAACAAAAGTGATAGTTGTTAAGACTAGCATCTTTAACTATATTTTGCAAAGGTTAAGACAAGGTTTATAATTATTATTTATAAATTACTTTTTAAACTATCCTGACTAACCATATTAATGCGTTAGATAGCAAATATTTATTATGCAGGAATAAAAGTGGCATAAACAAAAAAATGGATTAAACTTTAACCTAACCAGGTTTAACTGAATGGGTGACAGCAGGGAGCTTTAAAGAGGGCTGGAACATGGTTATGTGGAAGCCACACTCGATTCTCGATTAATTAGAGATATTAATCTATTGCAGCTCATTTGTACTACAATCGTTTAGATAAGGGGCAAAAAACACATTAATAGGAATGATTATTCAAGGATACTTTTGCTGAAATAAAGATTTGAAATTATTTGACTTTAATAAAAATAGCGGAATGTTAAGCTTAAGCAAATAAAAAAACAGTTCACAAGCATTTATTATTAAAAATACAAACTAACTAGATGTTATCTCTAAGATTTCCAAACTTTGTTACAACTAAAATTTTGATATAAAAGGTTTAAAAAAATGGTTGAACAATAAAAGATGTGCCTGGATAACCTGGATAACTCTAAGTGAACAAAAAGTAAACATTGTTTGAAATTTTACTATAAAACTTATTTGCTGAAACTTGGGATTTTTTAATATGAATAAAAAAAAATGTTAATATGAATTGATTAAATATGGAATAAAAAAATGGGATAATGATTGTAATAATAAAAATGGTGAATTGATATGACATAAAAAAAGGAAAAAAGTACTAATGATTATTTTTAAAATACTATTAAAAATTAATCTAAAATATATACTAAAGCCTATTCTTTTCTGGATTTTTACATAACTATTTATATTAAAAATATGCTTAAAAAATATAAATAGTTGCTAATCTGTTGCAGACATCATTGAAGTGTTTTGTAGAGGAATGAAGAGGAGTGAAGACAGGAATGTAAATACCCGATTAACTTGGAGAAAATTTATCGTCAATTTCCACTTAAGTTATAAAAGTCAAATGTCCATTGCACAAAGGAGTAAGCATGACGAATCGGATGAAGAAAACAGCAGTAAGATAGTTTCTAGTTGTTGAAGCAAAAACTGTATTAAGATGACTTTTTAAGTATGATCTCTCAACAATTTGAAGAAAGATGTTTATGAAAAGTAGAAGAGTTTGGTACTTACTAATGATGTCTTCAATGGAGGAGCTATCACTGGTCACTTTAACATTTTTGGGAATGTCATGTCTCCTCTGAGACTTGCCTACTGTCTTCCACCGATGTTGTAGTTGGTGTTGGGGCTTTCAGAAACTAACACTGTGTCATCTAACTCTAAGTGATTTTATGCGTTCATTTGATGTATAAAGTCTTGGATAGCATTGCAGGCTGCATTACAGATGATCATGCACAACTGTTTGGTATCTTCTCGGGTTCAATTTTTCTTAGTAAACCTTAAGAAGACTTTCTAGCATATATTTTTCTAAGTCTTTTTCTTTTTTTCTACGATAGACTTTCAGAGTCGCTACCGACTTGGGTTATTTAAGCAGGTGATTTTATTCAGCAATTTGCGAGGGCATTCAAGAGAGATTGAAATTTTGCATCTGAATTTATACTATTTGTTTTTGAATAAAAATTCAGATCTCAGTCCTTGTTTGAAAATGATTTGTTGCAATCCAGCCAAATGGGGTTTAATCCAATTAAAGTGGAAGCAAAGCTCAGACTCCTCTGTGTTTCTATAAAATCCATAGTGCCGAGTCATTCGTTTGTGTGCAGAATGTAACTTCCAGTTGAGGATCATTCTTGTACTGACAGTGAATCTGTACTCTTCAATACTATATAAATATTCAGAGTCCGTGTATGTGAAACGCTGTCAAGGCTAAATACAAAAATTGACGAAAAATATAAATTTATAGTTTATATCCAGTAAAAACATATGGCTGTACAATACTATATAAAAATACATAAATCCAGAAAATATATTTTTGTTATAGGCTATATATTTAAATGTCCTATTATATTAACCTTCGAGTGGGTGTGAGAAATTTTTAACATGAGCGGTCATGCGTCGTAATTTTTACGATTCATAGAATCCTATGTATAAAAGTTTCTAAATATGTGTAATAATGAAATTATTACACATATTTATGTTCTATTTTTTGTCAGAAATTCCAAGAAACAGATTTTTTTTAATGATTTGAATTCTAAAATAGTTTAATTCTAAATAGTATTTTTGTTCAATTTTTTATCAGAAATTTTAATATATATAAAAAAAATCCAACAAAGATATTTTTTTTATGAATTTATTTCTAATAGTCACAATAAAAAAAAAGTAAATAGCCAGTTCTTCTTACATTTTCCAATGCCGCTTCTTTGTCGTTAGAGCTAGAATTTTCTGGTTTAGATTTTTTAAATTGGCATTAAATTCTGATTTAAAAAATGTATAAGTTCTTTCATAAATGTTTTATAATATTTTAATTACAGGTACCTGAACAAAATACTAACATGAGTCATCACGGTGTATCTGAAAGATAAAATCAAAGGAAATCAATATATGTCTTGCCATCACTATAGGTTCGGCCACAGCCAACCTGTTTAATTGACAGATGAAAAAACTCATTAATTTAGGAGCATTAAAGGCTGTATAATATTCTAGTTAAGCGCATTAGCTAGAAATTATTTTTTAAAAATGATTTATGTATTTCAAAATATAGTTTAGTAGAAGAATCAAGTTGTCGTAATCTCTGTGTTTATCATAGAGCGAGTTACGATTGGATCCTTCAAAGTTGTAAATAGACATTATGTACCATGCAACCAACAACCTAGTGTTTATCACAGGACAACTTATGAATGGGACAGTCTATTTTCTCATACAAAATCTAGAATGCATAAAACCCTACACACAAATAATAAAGTTTTGTCCAAATTTTTTTATATATATAAAGATTAAAAGCACTTATACATTCATAAAGATGTAAATTTCCCCATAATACATTCTATAAACTATTAATGACAGGAATATAATATAACATATGCAGACATTTTAAAAGCTATATTTCAATAGTAATAGAATAATAAATTATTGTAATAAGCAAGGTGTATAAATGACGAAAATTACGACAGTAAGGCAAGGATAAAGTTTTGGCATCTGCATACAGAATAGGATCTTGTAAGAAGTCAGATAGAAAATTAGTGAAAAACTGAAGTCCATAGATCAATAATATTTTTAATTAAAAAATTATTAATTTCAAAAAAATATAGGTCATAAGTCCAAACACAATTATTAGATTTGGTCAGTCAGGAATAGTTACGACTAGCATCTGTTAGATCTCGATAAGCCAACCTGTTTAATCCAAAACACAATTATATTATTTTTTAAAAATATATATATAATTAAGTATTAAAATTTTGATTTTAATATAGCCCATAACAAATGCATGAGATTTGGCTTTTATTAAAATATTAGTCTCTGGCATCTGCGATAAAAAAATAAGAACTATTAAACAATATTCATAACAAATTTTAAAAATTAATAATGTTTTTAGTTCCGAAATAATACGTCTTTAAAGATATTTTTTCAAGAGCATGACTTCAATTAATTACGCTTTATGATAATTTCATTTAGATAAATATCATATTTAAAATTTATTAAGGTTGGATATATGGAAACAAGCACTAATGCCTTTTCGTTAAAAAAAAAAAAAAAATCAACAGATTTACTAAATATACAATATATTCTACAAACAAAAATGGCTTCTGTACAACAGTCCAAAGATAGTCATTGTTCCATAGTGTGTTGACATAGCATTTGTGCTTGGTCACCAATATTAGCTCCATTAGATACAATTTTACAAGTGGCCGAACCTATAGTGGGAAATTTATTAGGAACTTACAGTAAACAAACTGAAAGCCCATCTCCAGTACATTTTAATGATAAATTTATAGAAACATTAATGAAAACCATAGAACAACAGACAGAAAATAAATATGCCTACAAGAAACATAAGGGTTCTCTTTGATGAAAAAGAACTAAGGAAAAATCTAAATCAGGAGTTATTACAAATAAATTTGGATCCGAATATGAACTTTATAGAAGAAAGTACCATACAACAATTAGATAATGCTCCAAAAACACAAAGGGCTTTAATTTCTTAAAATATGAATACAGTTGCCCCCATTGCACAGCCAATAATAGATAGGTAAGCATAACACAAAATAGGGTACATACGGAATAAACACAAATAGTAGATCCAGGCACATGAGCCATGTTGCCGCCATTCATGGCCGATCAAGAATACCTTTTGAGTGTGACCACTGGCTAAAATCATTAATAGGCTTAGCAAAAAATTTAGACTGGATTCCTGACGTAATAAAGCAGTTTATGGAGGCAAAGCTATCACCTAAGGTCGTTTAATGTACATTAGGAGATTGGGAAACTTTGAGGGGATAACTATATAGGAACAAATTAGGCAAATTAAAAATATGTTCTCTAAAGCACCTAAAAATATGAGGAACTCAAGTTAGTAACAACCTGTATGCAATTAGAAGGTGAGTATTTTGGGGCGTATCAACAAAGATTAAATGCTGCTTAAAATGCTCTCGGACGAAATTGGACTCTACCTATGAGAGAGGAGCTCCTGCTAACGCAAATAAAGAAAAGGATAGCAACTTCAGCCTTTAGGTTATATGTTCTAAAACTCAATCCGACCTCATTAGATATCAAGGAGCATTACAGGCAATAGATCTGACAAAATCAAGTATACATCTAGTGGAACTTGATTCAGACCACAGCAAGGACCAAAATAAAATTAAATTTCCATAAGAAAATAAATATACAACTAAGAATAAAAAAGGGCCTATTTAAACAAAGATATTAAAGCAGAAAGCTGAATACAAGCTATTTTTGCTAATAATGCATTAACTGAGGGAAAAGGTTCAAACATTAATAATAATGATAGAAGCCCCATCACAGAAGTAGTGGTACTGCACGAGATACTTGTCTTCATAATATGTGATGCATGTAAATGCATGGACATATTGCTAAAAATTGTCCAAAAAGAACGACCTCACAAGATTTGACACACACACGCCAAATCAAAGCACAAATAGTTCATCGGCGTTAAACTCCAACGCCTCTCCCCAATCAAAAAGTTCACTGTGGATGAGGGGCGTAATAATATTTATATTAAAAATGAGCAAACCGTAAATAAATCCCAATTATATCAAGATGAGAAACCTACTAGTCATGCACAAAATGTCACAAAACAAACAAACTTCATTATATAATCCAAACAAAAAAAAAAACAAATCAATCAGATGAGAAAACTTATACCAAAATAGATAAAAGACATAAAATAATGTATAAAAAATTTTACATTCTGAATCAAATTAAATACAGCCGGGAAAACAAAGACCAGCTGTCTCAAACTTTAGATCCAATTAGCGAAACAGAGAGTGAACTAGAACAAAGAACAGTTTCCAAGAATAAAAACTTAAGGCAGAGTACTGCAGTAGGTGTAATTACTAAAGAGCTTGCAAAAATGGTAGCAATACTAATTCAGTAAATAACAAAGAAAACAATAGCCCTGTTATACAAATTAATAATAACATAAAATTCAAACCAGAATTAAATATAACTGATAATTCAAATAAAGTAAATAATTTAAATTCACGTATTCAAGTTGACAGCATTAATAAAAGAAAAAAAGAGACATTATTGTAAAATTATTAGATGAGTACCGTATCCCACTAATCCTGTGATTAAAATTAATCTGTTTAAACAAGCATTTTTTAGAACTCTTAGATATTGGCTCAGAGAACACTATTATCAAAGAACATTATGTCCCTCCAGAATTAGTAGCCACAAATCTAGGATCAGTTTCATTGTCGTCCCCAGTTTCTGAAGATGCAATGATAGCAAAAAAATCAATAGTCAATTTTACTTTACAAAATTTTAATTTCTTGCATTTGGTATTGATAGCACCACTATCTTCGGATTCTTATTTAATGTCATATCGGGATGGATTTCATAGTAGACAATAATGCTCAGATGCAATTTAGAGAAAATAAAGTTTCTTTTAATATTACAGAAAAAATGGCATGGGATGAATTCGCTAATCAAAATGCAAAAATATACTCATTAATACTGCAACCTGACCCAAATAAGCAACCAGCAGAGTTGCACGATCTCTTTAAAATGGAAGAATTAGATTTAAAACCTTTCCATAAGAATAAATTAAAAAGCCTGTCGACAAATTATCAAACAATTCTGATAGAAGATGTTGAAAAAATAAGAGGAGCACATGTACTGTCTGTGGAACCTAAGTTTATTAGCAATGGAAGTATTTATAAAACCAGTATAGAATTGCCTACTCACTAAATGAACCGCTAAAGAAAAACATGGCACAGCTAGAAGCTGCGGACATAATAGCAACTGCTACAGATATGCGCTGTAATGTGCCATTGCTGGTGGTTCCAAAATGTGATAATATCCATGATATTAGAATAGTATTGTATCTAAGGAAAGTAAATACACAAATAGAGCCATATAAGTTTCCACTTATGAATATAGATGACATACTTGTAAGGCTAGGAGGTGCAAAATATTTTTCCACATTGGATTTAAATAATGGCTATGATAACGTGACCCTAGCCAAGTCTGTACAGTACCAATTTTGTTTTGAATTGCCCTGGAATAAATATTTTCTAAAACGCTTGTCACAGGGTCTATCAAATTCAGCAACAATGTTTCCAGAAATTATTAATAAATGTTTACAAGGTATCAAGTCTAAAGCTAAAGTAATAGCTTATCTTGACGAAATCATAATTTTCACAGAAACAATCAAATAATATTTGGTTGTACTGGAAGAAGTACTGGGAGCTTCCAAAAAAAATAAACATGGCTATATAAACCCACTGTCAAAACATTGTATCCGTAAACAAGTTTCCTAGCCCGTATACTGTCCAACATGTCAGAAGCATTTTGGAATCAGTAGGATTTTATCGACGCTATATAAAGAATTTCACAGAATTGTCAACTCATTTATACCTCCTTTTAAGAAAAGGCGATGGAAAAATAATATGATCTCCCAAAGCTGAACATGATTTTGTTTCATTAAAACAACAACTCACCTTAGCTCCTCTATTAGCATATCCCAATTTTGACAAACCATTTTACATCACTATGGATGCATCACAAATAGGTCTGGGAGGTCTTCTCGAACAAGAACCTGTGAAGGGACACATGCAGCTGATTGCGTACTGCAGTCACAAATTAAACAAAGCAGAATTGAACTATGTGACAATCAAAAAGGAGGTGTTGGCAATTGTATACACACTCCAGCAGTTCCACCACATTGTATAAGGTTACCAGTGATTCTTAGGACCAATAATAGGCCTCTCACTTACATTTTTAGGTTAAAGGATGGGAATCAGTACCTAATAAGATGACTGCTTCATTGTCAAGAATTCTGGTTACAATTTCAACACATACTCGGATGAAACAATGACTTCGCAGACTGGCTTTTGTGAAGTCCCGAGCTTGTCGATTCAGAAAATGTAGCTACAATTGAAACTGTGAGAGAGCCATTGTCAATTGAAAGAATTTTTAAAACCCAAGAGTCTAAAGAATTTTGCAAAAATATTAAGGAGAAAATTCATCAAGGTCAATTCAAAGAAAGAAATTATATTCT
>PXIH01S0035546.1:2677-13913 GCA_003024985.2 Euperipatoides rowelli
GGTTGGCGCTCTTGGTTGGCATTCTACGGTAATAATAAATATTAAATTTTACATTTATAATTATAAAAAAATATTACTATAATAAGTTAAGGACTTCCATGACTTTTAATGCAATGTGAGGGAACAGAAATGCTGTTTGGCCACACCCCTGGCTTCATTTTCATAATGTAGCTAATAGGAAAGTCACCTCCCTCCACCTCCAAACGCATACTGGGTCTCTAGTAGACCTATTATTTTTATGCACGTTCAATATAATAACTATACTGCAAATTTATTTGCATTCAATTATATTTTTTGTAATAATATTTGAGAATTTAAAGTCGATCAAAAACTTTCTTAATATATGGAAAGTATCTGATGCGGGCGGATCTTTTTTTTATTTTAAAGAAAATAGCATAAAAAACGATTGACGCGGCAGAAATATTTTGACGCGGGCGGTAACCAGAAATGAGATTCAAACTTTTAGTGCCCTTATAACTATTTTGCTTAGAAGATTTTGCACTGAAATGCATTTTTATCTGAATGATGATAATCTATCTAAATTTTTTATTACTTAATGGTTAATTTTTAAGCTATGTTAACCATGGAATTTTTCCATTTCATCCCGTTTGTTTGTTTTTTTTTTTTAATATCCAATCACTTGATCAGCAAATTTTATAAACAAAGAATAGATTAACCTTTAACAAATAAACAACATGGCTGATCCTGAACAGCAAAGTGCTGGGTCATACATATTCCATTTTGAGCATTTAATTCAAAAGTATGATTGCAAACAATTATAAAGAGAAAATATCTACATCTCAGATATTTTCACGACTCAAGTTTTACATGCCAATTTACAATTCTTATATCTGCAGCTAAAAATTCACAGTGGAAGCAATTTTAACTTGTTTTGTTCTCCATTTTTTAAAAANAAATTGCATGAAGTAAACCATGTCTTGGGAAATGTTAAAAAGTTTTAAATGAAATAAACAAGATTTTCAAAACCAACATTATGACTTATGATCTAGTTCAGTTGTTGCACTAATAATTTTAAAAAAAAATTGCAAATAATTGAAAAAGTTGTTGACGAAGAACAAGCCTTTAATATGATTAATAAAGCTAGATAGGGTTTATTAAATTACTCGTTGACTACCAATTTTTGTATCACTTAAAGTGTTTCTCTTCTGCATCCTTGTCTACGACTATAAATTAAAATCAGTTTTAGTAGTTTAAGGTAAAGCCAATCAGCTTTAAAATTTGATGTTGGTATAAACAATTTAATGGGCTAGAAATTCAATGAATTGATGGAAATTTTTTTTTAATTATATAGAGTAGCAATGATAAATAAATTTAAAAAATATTGAATAAAATATAATCCAATGTATTGAATTTAAAATTTTTCTATTTAGCTCATCTTAAAACAGTTGTGATTATAATAACAATGAGACCATATACAGTACTTTGATTTAATTTTTTTTACCTTATTGATTATAGGAAGATTGCTTCCCTCTCCCATTGTACAAAATGCATATTTTCAGTAATCTTATAACCAGGAGATCATGACCCCCAGAGGAAAAGTCGCAAAAGATATTAAAGGATTTGCAAATGGCTTTGCTATAAAAATACATTTTTATTTTAAAATTATTATATATTAAAAAAAAACTTTAATGTTTGACATCATAATTACAAGATTGATAAAAAAATATATGGCCTCAAGTACTTTTTCCCAAAAATGTTAGCAGGCAGTGGGGGAAATGTTTGCCAAATAAGAATTGAAAACAGTGACAAAAATCTTCTTTTTAAAAAAAAAATTGAGAAACAAATGTATAGTTCCACCAAATAGTAATTGAGATCTTTATTTATCTTTTGCTAATCCAAATGGAACAATATAATAAAGGGTTTATTATATACTGTGGGCAAACCATTAATACTTGAATAGCATATAAATAATCGTTTATTAATGTTAAGTGATGTTTTTATACTTTATAAAGCAAACTGATATATTTTTGTATTTTTACAATGAAGTAATCATGTAATGAGTAAGCTGGATTACATTTATAAGGGATTATAATTACTGTCGTTAATTTATGAAAGAAAATTCTTGAGTTTTGAGAGTAACAGATTTAATTGAAAACAATTATGTAATGGCTGGAGGGGAATTTGAAAAAATCTAATATTAAATGAGGTTGTAATAATAAAAATCTGTAAATTTTAATCCTTGGAAATTCCAGATACTGTAGGTGATTTATGTAAGCTACAAAATATCTGTACTTAGTATTTTTTAAAAAGTAAATCTAAAGGAGCTAGAATCAAAGTTACAGTATATATAAATCAACAATTTGCAAATCATGATTTTTTTTAATAGATGATGTTAATTAAGAAACATAGTTTCTAGATCCGTAAGTTTAAGGATATTACAAACAATGTGTTGAATTATATTAAATGTCAGTCTACTTTTGGTAAGTAAATTATTTTTTGAAAAATCTAAGGGATACATCATTTTCTGCAGACACCCATAGTCTCAATTCAGATAAATCCTGTGTGTAATAGTTATTAAACTTGGCATATTTTTTTTTAAATAGCTCTGAAAAAAAAATTAAATTATACACTGGTATTAATTTTTTTTTTACATATAATAAAATACATTTGTAAAGGAATATTTTTACATTTTAGTAGAGAGAATTTTTTTTTTTTTTTTTTTAATTCTTTCCTTATATTAGAAAACTGTTAACTTATTAAAAGTATTTTTGATAAATATCTTAATGTATCTTATACCCGTTTAGGGAGCATTCCAGTTTACTTGCCCCCATACAAGATGGCACTTCCAGACATAAATTACCGATAATAAGCAGACACTTTTCTAATGTCAAAATATTAAATTATTATATAAATTCAAATATTGAATTATTACTAATAATTCCACTTAAAGAATTAATATTATAATTCAATATTAGGGACATTAGATATAATATGCTTGTTAATTAACGTGTAATTTATGACTGTTATAATAAAGAATTTCAACTATCTACTAACCTTAAAACTACAATATCTTATAAATAATTAATATAAAAGAAACAAAACTATTATTATCTAACATGTATTAAATAGCATTAATATTTTATTACATCTCTAACCTTAACCAACCCCTGAACCCTAACTCCAATTTACGAATGAAATCTCTGATAATCTAGAAATTCAATATCCCTTTTTATATCATTTTAATATTTTAATACATCTCTAACCTTAACACCCCTGAACCATGACTCCAACTAGGAGTGAAATCTACTTTTTCGCAACCCTAAGATAATCTAGAAGTACAATACCCCTTTTTAGATCATTTTAATATTTTATTAAAACAATCTTAACCATTAGTGTAAATCTATTCTAGGAATTTTAAAATCAAAATTCGCTAATTTCTGCCCTACATAAAAGTGATAAAAACAAGCCAAAGATTTCTGAAAAAATAAGAACATTTCTATTGAACTTTAATACTACCATCACTTAAAACTCAAAAATATCTAAAATTAAGATACAATATTCAAAGCAAAATAAAACTAAACTTACCATTAAAATGGGCTGCCATATTAATGCTAAGAATATTTTAATTAGGCATGGTCGTTAAAATCCAGGCCTATTTATCGATAAATAACATAGATGGTCGGTCATCTTGTATGGGGGAAAGAAACTGGAATACTCCCCCTGTTTATTGCAATTCAATCCCCCATATTTCTAGAGATTGCTCTATTTACAATGTTTATTTAGTTTGAGTGTTCCTAGTAGATGTTTATTATCTTTGCATGATCTTGGCCTATCAGATTTTCTTATTGATACAAGATAGTAAAAAAAAGTACAAGTATTGATTTTAACTAGTCTCTAAATGGAGATTACTTTTTCTGATTATGTTTTAAGAGATACAGTTTATATACAATACATGTACTGTATATAAAACTTTACACTTGAAGTAATAAATGCTAAAACTTAAATCAGAAATATATTTACAAACAAAACAACATTCAGGCAATCATTGTGGTGCCCTCTGAGCTGTTTATATAATAGACAAACAATGTAAATCCGTATAATCCAAAAATTTGCAGACACATTTCGATTTATATTAGAGAAATATCTGAATTTGTAAATTGCAAAAATAAAAAATCTCTCATTTTTTTTTACTATAAATGGAATTTTGCATAATTCAATTACCACACTTAAAAATTTAATTTTGCAACAGCAAGTATTATAAAGTTTTTTTAAAAAAATATATTTATTTACAACTTAAATTGCAATATTTAACATATCGCTTCCTTGAATCTTTAAGTCTGTTCAATTTTCGATGTCTTCCTTAATTATCATTGAAAAAATGATTAATATGTTCTAATTTTGGTCCGGAAAAAAACTTAAAATTTTTTTTTCCTTCAAGTGCCTTTGCCAAACATTAATCCAGAATCAAGTAGAACTTCCAAATTCAAGTATTTCCATCATTTGACTGTCCCCACAGGGACAAATATTAAATAAATTTCTCATACTCATCAAAATACAGTATGGTATGTACACAAACACCAAACAATCAGCAATTAATTGATATATAATAGCAAATAAATTATTTTGTTTTGGTTGGATAAATAAAACAATTGGTAAGAAGTATGGCACATAATATGACAATTTGAATCTTGCTGTGAACAAGAATGTGGTGATGTAAGGCAAAAAAAGACCTGTAAGAGTACCTTTAATTGATTTGGATAACATATTACTTTTTTTTAATAAAATTAACATCATAGTTATTAGAATAAAAAATCTGAAAATGGAAATAATTCTAAAATAATGTTTGCTTTATATAAACTTACACTAAGAATGTCTACGAATAAATGATATTCATTTTGCTTTTAGCCGAACCCTTCTTCAGTACACAATTTTTGATAGAATTTTTAGCCAAATAACCTAATAAAAGATTCCTTGTTATTACAGGCATTAGAATAAACAAAATCACTAAGTGGAAATACATTACATCATTTATAAAATTGAAAAAAGATATTGCTTCAAAATCTTGACAAGAATGATTAAGAAGAAATGTTTTGCATATTCACCCCTAATTCATTATGCCCATCTTTAGTATAATTTTTAACCAAATCAATTTGCATAAATGTTTTTATTACGGTATATGAATAAATAAAATGTGATTTTTGTGCAGCATATACTGTATATTTATGAAAATGTCTGATTCAGATAATTGAGACATTAAGTCTAGATATATTTGAATCAAAGGAACTTTAGTATATATACAGTATATGTGTGTATTGTATACACACACACATACACTAAAGTTCCAATGTATATATTGCCAAATATATGGTACATATACAGTACATGTATATACTGTGTTCGGACAGTATTTTAATTTAATATACTAATAAGGGTAGAGGGTGTCCGTTAATTAGTTCAATTACATTTGAGACTATTCTTGCTACTCTTTGGGTCAGATCTGTTATCTGCTCAACAGCATAACGTTAGGAGTCACGTGACAACTAAACGTAGTAGTGTGTGGAATTACTATTTTTTCTCGCTGATTTTAGTATATTTTCTTTACAGTCCTAACCTTACCGTAACCCTGAACCCTAGGATAATCTAGAGTTGAAATAATCCTTTACTGAGCGCCGAATTTGATCATTTCAACTTCTGTCAGCCATATTGGTGGGCAGATAACTGATCTTGACCACTCTTTGATACTACTTTATAAAACAAAATGTTTTTAAATTGTTGATGTTTCTTAGAATTTTAAAACATTGCTTGTATTTTTTGATTGAGATAGTCGATTTTAATAATGAACGGTACCTACTTTTTATTATGCATGTGACTACTGGTCATCCTTATTATGTGACACGCTAACTTATATGAGTTGAATTTATTTCAAGTCTTATAAAAAGAATTGTTACTTATTGGTTTATTTCTGTTGTTTTCATCATTTTCAAATGATTTGAGTGTTCTGAAAGACCATGCAAAAATCTGAGGATTAACCAAAATAATAAACATCTCTAGGCTACTCCTATATTGATTTCCATATACTGTTTATATTTTTGTTAATGCAAGATTTGCACTGCTCTGAGTTAAAATAATTGCATTATGGAACTTAAATAAAATAATATTCTCTCTGTTAAAATATTAAAAAATATTTCATGTATGAACAGTCATTGAGTTATTAAGTTACTGTATATAAATAAAAGGAAGTTCTTTCCCTTTCAGGGAAAAATTATTGGAAAATTTAGCTTGTTAAAAATTCAATTGTATTTTTAATTTGTTCATTACTGACAATTATTCAATTTTTTATCTTATATTTTACATTTATCTTTTTTTTTTGTCTAACTGGAATCAGATCTTATAATAGTTTAATTTATTTATCAGGATTTTTTTAAAAATGATAATCTATTTATAACAAACATTTTGTACATTTCTTCTTCAAAGTATTTTCATTTTATTTCCTTCCTTTTCTCAGGAATAATGTTTGTTGATTAGAAAGTTTATAATTCTGTCATATTAAAACATTTGGTCTCCTAACCGTCTTTTTCTTATATATGTCCCTCTCCCCCTTCCAAACTACAATAGTGTGTTTATGGTGCCTTCTTGAAAAGCCATTAATTTTTCACCATTTCCTCATCTATTTATTTGAATTAAAATCCTTCTGTGTTTTCTAGAATATTTCTTTGTTGTAATGTTTTCATTTTATTATAAACTGTGCATGTTTTAACAGAGGTGAATGGGGAGTTAAACCTTGACTTTTATTTAAAATTTACTTCCTTATTTCATGATTAATGCATTTGCTAGAAATGTAACACACAATGTCATTTTTTTTTCATTATTTTTTAAAATGGGTTTTCTGCATATTCTGTATGTTTTATAAACTCTTCTTTACATCATAAATTTTTATAGATACAGTACTGTATTTTTATCCATTTTAACTATTGTCCATAGGGCCTGAATATAAAGTTTATAATTATTAGCAATTTTTTTTATTACAAGATTTGGTTTGAATAAATTTATAAAAATTATCCCATTTTTTTTTTTTAGATTTTTATACTGTCATATTGAAAACTTCAATATGAATTCTTTTTAGGCTATATTTAATCAATTTTTAGAAAAAAAAATGGTTTGAAAATGGAAATCTTGTGTATACTGCAATGGGTGTTTCAAATAATTTTTTATTTCTTTGTTACAAAAAGTGCTAAAAAATTACAGCATATACAGTATATAATTTACTGTAATTTAATTTCACCTTTGAATTTATTTACATTTAATTATCTAGGAATATGGAAAATGTTATCAACATGAAGATTAACAATTAACATTAATGGGATAATTGTATGGCTCCCTCTAGCATATAAATCAAAGAACTAAAAATGAAATGTACACCAGAGCTTTGATCTAGTTATAGTTTGGTTCTTAAAATATGCAACTCAAAATGAAAAGACTCAAATCGAGATATACTGTAAATTTCCACAGGAATATACTGAAATGTAAGAAATAGTTTCCTGTACTACTGTACATATACTGTATTATCTTTTTTATTTAATACTGTATAAAAGAAACGGACTTTACGCTTTTTCCTTTTTGTCATTTTTACATAAAACAAAAGAGAAAGAAAGATTTAATTTTAGGAAGTGAGGGCAAATTGAGGCCAGATTAATTAAAGAAAGATTTAATTTTAGGAAGGAGGGCAAATTGAGACCAGATTAATTAAAATGAAGTCAATTTAAAACAACTGAGCAAAACATTTAAAAAAAATAATAAGTTTTCTTAGCATAATGAATAAATTGAACATTAAATAGAAAAATTATTGAACATAATAATGTTTCTTAGTATTTTTAAGAAATATTACAGTATTTTTATTTTTTATAACATTTACTACATTTAATATGATTTAGCAGTGTTTTTTACTGTATATGCCAATACAGTATTAATTCTTTTTTTATTATTATTTCATAGGGGTTAAATTTACTTATCAAGCTGTTACAAGTGACAATGACAAAACATAAATGATTCAAATCAAGGCTCTGGGTGTATATAATAATTTGCTTAGAAATATATGACATGCCAATTTCTGTAAAAGCATTTCGGCAATCTGTCATTTATTCTTAGACAGACATCTACAAATTATCTAATTAAACCATTCCAATTTTAAAATGATTATTTGTGTATATAATCATGAAAAGATAATATGTAAGCAATGATTACACATTATTGTTTTATTTCTTTACTATAGTAAAAGAATTAAAATATGAAATTTAATTTATTATTGGCAAAAACAGTAAATAGGGAGGTGAAAATTCCAACGCAACAGCTGTATTAAACGCCAAGAAAGCTAAAGAAATGCATTAAATGCAAATTTTAAAAAAAACAATTGGGGAGGAGGCGTGTAATAAAATAGGCAATAGTAAATAGAAAGGAAAAAACATCTATTCAAATAAAATATGCAATTTCATTTATTATAAGAGCAAAAACAATATTCAAAATGAAATTTGTACCAAGAAATCAAAATAAAAGGGAAGAGGGGAGAAAGTGTAGGTAAGTTAGCATTGGTTAAGAGTTTGCTAAATGTATCCAGAGAAAGATTAATATGAACATTTTATGGCTGGGTAAGAAAATAATATAAATATTCAAATTTTTATAATCATTGAAATGTTCCTTTTTGGATGTTTGCCATCAGAAACTTACTGATTTAAATCCGTACATGTTACAGCATAAGCTATTTAGAAATAAAATAAGCAATTTGCTTTATTATCTAATGCACCAATTAAAGTTTTGAAATGAAATACATAGGAAATCGAGTTAATAGATTAGTAGATAGGAATCTGGAAGGTAGCTGAAAATTACAAAATTAAAGCTTAAGGACAAAAATAAAACGTGTATTTAACATTGACAAAAAAAAAATGGGATTGTGGGAGGGTAGAAATAAGTTCAATAGTTAATTAATTTACCAGTCCAGATAAATATGAACATTTATAATCATAGAAAATCCCAACACAACAATATTAAAGGCCAAAAAAAAAAAATTATTAAATATACTGTATATTAAAAAAAAAGAATTTGAAGGAGTTTAAAAATACCTAAGTAGCTAAATTTTCCCAGAACAAATTAATATAAACATTTAGAGTACTAGATAAGGAAATAATATACTGTATGTATAAAAAATACCCTAATTTTTATAACCAATAAAATGTTACACTGAGTCTATAATTTATAGATAGTCGTATTTCATTCTTATTTAATACACTAGAGGGAGTTGTAACGTAATTATTCCATTCAAATTCAGTTATTTTTTTATTCCTTTAGATTTAGCTGTTGCCTGTACATCATAGGTATCGGTGTGTTCCTATTATAATATACATCTACATTATTTATAAGAACAAACAAAACAAAAGTTCAACACCATTATAAATACTAATTCAAAATAAACACTCACAATATTATTTCAACACAATTACCATTAAAAATTAATACAGCATATATCCCACAATTATTCTTTATCATTACCCTTAAGACTACAAATATATCACTCCAGACAATTGCAAATATCAATAAATCAAATACCCTTGCTCTACCCGTACAAATTGTCCCACTGTTTGACATATTCAATTTCACATTTGAACTCAATAATTCAATTTTATGATTTCCTTGGGTATGTTCCAAAATTTTATGTTTCTTCCATATACAGAATCAGTTAGTAACCTGCTTTTAGAAAAACTATTATTAATGCAAAATCTGTGATGTCTTACATTAGGTCTATAGTTAAGTGTGAAATAATTTTTTTAATGATTATTTCTCTATATAAGAAAATTAATCTTCTTGTTGATCACATTTTCTTAGTCAAATTCAGACATAATAATTTTACAGGCAATAAGGTTTATTCCAAACTTGATCAACATTATAAAAATCAGCTATACTTTTTTTCACCAATTTATTTACCTGTTGGCGAGGATTGAATCCTGATAAATTAAGTTCATGCTGTGCTGCAATTCTGTGGTTTTTTTTTAATAAGTCATGACATATAATAATTCCATCCATTAATAGACTTGTAAATGTCATGAAATGATTTTTTTAAAGTTGATAAGAGGCAGGTAACTACAAAATATTCAAACTTAAGGAAGTACAATAAATATTAGACGAGGTATGTTCATCATTGCACTTTCCCAGTTTCAATAGTTTTGTTTGAGTTAGCTTTTTACAAATAACATACCTAAACAAAGTCCTGAATAATAAAATAGCTATGCATGCAGTGATTCTGATTTAAGGGAAGATGGAATTATACAGCGATGAGTTAAAATCGGTATAAAAACAATCATATATAGAAACGTATTTCAGAGACAGTACAAACATGTAGCTTTTAGTCTTTTAATTAACACATATGCAACGCTTCCTGCAACGAGTAATCAATATACTCCACACACAAAAAAATGGGCATAAAATTCACAAGTAGGTTTGCAAATGATTTTAAGGAAATATAATATACCTACAGTACGTCCTAATATTAGATCTTCTCTTAACTCAATTTTTATATGCCAATTAGCAATCCCTTTATCTGCTGCTAAAAATAATATGTAATGGCAATTTGTTTGCCTTCCATTTTGAAAAATAAACCACAAAATAAATCATCTCTTGAGCAAAGATTAAAACAGTAGAAACTATTAAGATTTTCAATGGTAACGATATGATGAAGGGTCTAATTTAGTTAGTGTACTTATGATTAACAAAAAAAGTAGCGAAAAATTAAAAAAGCTAATAATGTAAACATGCCTTTTGATCATTTTTTTTCTGTTAATACATGTACTAGAAAGAAGAAGAAAAATCCAAGTTAATTTATTTTTGAAATACTTTATTAAAGTTATAGTGTAAAAGCTTCCACTATCGTAAATTTTTGCTCTAACAACTGATTTAGATGATATTTGAAATATCGGAATGTAAGAAAAATTACCTGTTATACATTTTTTTTTTAAAAAAAAATTTATTTGTAATTTAAAAAAGAGAATCACTTTCAAGTAAATTTCTTGCTAAACCTATTATAAGATTTCTATTCATTTATAGTTAACCCTTTCACGCCAATGTCGGCATCATACCATTATTTATAATTATGCAGTTCTGCTTCAATAACGGCATAATACCGTCTTTAAGTCTTTCATTTTTGATATTCAATATATTCTCCAGAAACATATTTTCAAAAAATAAAAAATATTTTGTCTTGAATTATTCCTAAATATTTTTAAAAATAAAA
>PXIH01S0035550.1:1183-11265 GCA_003024985.2 Euperipatoides rowelli
GGGGAGGAGCCTTTTCAGGCACCACTGCTTTTCTATTCTCTACATACTGTATATTCCTTCAACATTTATATCTAATCTTTATTCATCCGAACTTCCATCAAGATATCCCAAAATATTCTATTATCAACATTATCGTAAACTTTTTTTTATACCTAAAAACCTCATTTTTCTATTATCTCTCTGACATTTCTTTCTATTAGTTGCGATATTATATACAAACAGTCTCCTGTCTCTTCTAAAACCGTGTTGCAATTCACAATTAGACCTTTATCTTTATCCATTTAACTTTCCACTCTTTCATTATGTTTATAAATATATTATAAGCTAGTTATTGCTTTTGTCTATAGCTTACCATTTTTTTGTTGTCTTTGCCTACCCATTGTAAATCATTCTCACCTTTATCACCATTCTTTGGGTAAATCTTTATTATTTCTAGTACTTGTCTTAATGTTTCCCATCCTTCCTCCCCCACACTTTGATCATTTCTATCTTTATCCCATCCAATCCTCTCACTTTCCCATCTTTTAATTTACATAATACTTTATTAAAAACTTCCTTTCTTATTTTTAGTTCTTATTAATCCTTTCTTTATCAATCCCTTTTCATATTTTATTTTTCCTGCATATTTTTTGCAAATTCATTTAATATAAACTTGTTTTTTATCCATATCACAGTCTAATTCCTCTTTATTCTCTTTCTTCCCTTTAATATATTTACAAACATTTTTACAATTTTTGCTACATCCATCTCTTATTTCTTTCATTATTTTCGGTTGATATTTCTTTAATATTCTCCTATTTTAATCACAGCCTTTTTTTTTTTTTACATTTTATAATATATTTTTCCCATTTTTCTATAATTGATTCACCAGCTAATGCTTCCCTCTATCCTCCAAAATGAAAATTATTTTATCTATTCAAGCAATATTATTAAAGATCATAACTTATTTTTTTCAAAGATGATTTTCTATCAATAAAATTGTATTTTTTTTAATTTATAAATATGAAAATAAAAATTATATTTCTTTAAAATCTTGGAAAGCGAAGTTGCCATATCTACTATAATTATTGTTTTCAACCAAAATATGCTTAGGTGTTAATAAGTCTTGATATTAATCCACTAAGTTTCGTTTTTAGAAATATTTTTTATTTTGCTGCTTCCACAATACAGTTTATTTTTGTGATACAGGGTAACATGTTATACTGCTGCGACAGGTTAATTAACTTTACTCTTGACGATAAAAGAAAATTAAGAAATTTGTGTTTATTTTAAAAATTACAGTAACTTATAAAAATTGTGCAAAAAAAAAAAAAAACTTTTAAAGGCATCCACAAAAATATAAAGGGGTGAGAAGATATACTCCAAAGTCATAAAATAAAAAATTTTCAGGGGAGTGATTTGGAAGTTTAGAAAAAGGCTATAAACCATGCTAATGATTTTTAAATTTTTCAAAATGCTCTGCCATCTTTGGACAGAATAATTTGACATGAGCTCCCCCAGCTGACAAATAGCTGAACTAATTCAAAATAATCCAAAGCCACAAAATAAAAAATTTTCAGGAGAGAGATTTGAAAGTTTTGAAAAAGGTTATAAACCATGCTAATAATTTTTTAATTTTTCAAAATGCTCTGTCATCTTTGGACAAAATCTTAAAATATTTTGATATGAGCTCCCCCAAGTGACAAATAGGTGAACTAATTAGAAATATTTTTGCTAAAAGAATGGCAGAGGATTATATCATTCTCACCCCTTCATATATTAAAGCATTCACAATATAAACAACTTATTGCAATGTTGGATTTGGATTTAATTCAGTATTTCAACAATTGTATAATCCATCATCAGTCAGTCTCTTAATAAAGCATGCTAATGAGCAAGACAAACTAAAGGTTCAAACCCAGACATTCTCATTTTTCATAGTAGCCTACTGTTTATTGAATTTGAAACTTTTAACTCAAGTGACATTAATCTATGCGACACTTGTGCAGTAACACACTGATGAATATTTCCTCTCTCCATTCTCTGAAAATATAGATATAAGAAAGACTTGCAGAAAAAGACAAAATTACCGTCCAGTCTAAGTCTGGATAACTTTTCCTTCTTCTTGCATTAAATTGGAGCATCAAAAGAATGACATCACAAAACATTTCACTAAATTAAATTCTGTGAATGTGATGCAACATTGGCTACTCCTTATCTCCAGAGTCATTTATATTATTTAGGATTTATTTATCACTTACATAATACACAATACAGTAATAATCATTAAGTATTACAAACATACTTCATCTACACATGCATTGGCCTCTAAATAAATAAAGATGTATGCATATAGTACAAAAAAAAACATAAAAATAAATAAATAAGGAAAATCATACATTATTTACAAGTTACAACCATCAAGTAATCTGTAAAAAGATTGAATAGGTGACTTTGCATAACGAACAGTTTTAACATAGTGGAAGTAGATATTATTCGCTGCTCTGGTTTCTCTACCGGAAATTTTAACCCTTCTAGTGGGCGCAAACTCAGGGTATTTCAAGAAAGAAGACCTGGCAAACTTGGTAGAAAGCAATTCTCTTCTCTCATGCACGGAAGCTAACTTAAGAGAAATCAGCGCCGCACTATAATCAATATAATTAGCACCAATAATTATTTTGCACACTCTTCTGGAATCCTTCAAGGGCATTTCTTTGTTGAATGGTTAGGGATCAATGCCAAGCAGGGCAACAGGACTCTAAATGGCATCGAATAAAGGTGGTATATACATGAATCATAACTTCAGTTTTTGCTCTCAGGCTTCGCCGTTTATATAGTAAGTACACTTTGCAATTAGCTTTTCTAATCATGTATTCAACATGTGAGTCCCACCTTAAATCAGCTTGCATGTATATCCCCAAAATTTTGTAACTTTTCACAGGGTTTAAAACAAAGTCACTTAGCTCAACATTAAAACTTACTTTCCTTCTCATAAAGTTATGTATCATGTAAGTCGATTTAGTTACATTCAAACTCATCTTACACCGTTCTGACTCACCCCGAATAGAAACCAGATCGTTAATAACAGCAGACTGCACTACTTCAGGTGAACCTGAGCATACAGTTGAAGGTCATCTATGTACTTACAATACTTAATGCAATGTCATTAGTAGCAATTATGAACAGCAAAGAATTCACCGATGACCCCTGAGGTACCCCGTTTGAACTTTCCCATTTTATTATTTCATTAGAACCCGGTATGCACACCAACAGTTCTTCCCTCAAGAAAAGAACACAACCAATTCAGTAAATAAGGGCTAACGTTCATATTAAATAAAGTAACAAACAACCCATTATGACAAACTAGATTAAATGCTTTAGAGAAGTCAGTGATTATTGTAGTAGCTATAACTCCACTTTTATCCAATGAACTGAGCAAAGAGTCAATGTAATACACCATGTACTGACAAGCAGAACGGCCAGGCAAACCCCCAAACTGTTTGGGGTCAAGTAAGGGCATTACCTCATGTAACAGAGCATTAGAAACAAATTAAACTGCTGAATAGCCCATTGTAAATCGAAATATAACAGGACCTAGTTACCCCTCCCCTTTGCCCTCCTAAGCAATAACTTCTCCTAATCTCCATCTCCAGAATTGTCTAAATACAGGCGATGCAATCCACACTCTAACTCATTTTTGATCACTGCGCATATATTTTCATCATTACGGAAGTGCTGTCAAAATTTTCTAAATGGATTAAAAAAGGATTATTTCACGCCTTTGTCATGATAGTGTTGGGGCATAGTGGGTTTAATACGTAGTTGGAGTTAGTGTTCTGGGTTACGGTAAATTAGGCTGTAAATAAAAAATTAACGTGATTAAAATGTGGATTATATAGCCTGTTTTAAGACTCTCGCCTCTTCTACCCCCCTACCTCCTCTACCATTTATTCTTTTAAAAACGAAAAAATATATACTTTCAAAAACGATTTTAAATATAAATCTTTTATTGTTTCAAAATATTCCAAAGAAAAAAATATTTGGTTGTTATTATCTTTATTACAGTAGACTATGAGTATACAGTATAATATCTTATTGTTTTCCTTGCTCAATTATATAATAAAAAGTTTGACGGCTTAAAACTAAATAGAATAATACCAGGCACAAATCCTAACAAATCTTGTAATAAGAGAACATTTTTAATATGATGGAATTATTTAAAGTTGGCAGCGAAGTGGCATAACTACAAATTCTCCCCCTCCCACTTTCCTGCCAAAATTTTATAAAGCAGTGATGGATTCTTTGATAAAGGATAGGGGGGGGGGGGACTTATACTGTAGTGTGTAGCTTTAAATTACTTCAATTTTTTTTTAACTATATAGATCAACTAGCTAAAAAGCTCATTGTAAATTTAAATACAATGGACCATTTGTTAATCCCCCTCTGGCCCCTTACCTCATAACCCCCTCCCATATTACCCCCTCTACTAACCTCTTCTCTCCCCTTACCTCCTCTACCCATTTATTGTTTTAAAAAGGAAAAATTGCTATTTGCAAAAATATTTTAAATATTAACTAGTTGAAATCGACGATAAATTTTTTTGGGCCCATAATTTTTGTGTTATGTTTGGAACTATGGTAAACCTTCCCATGTTATTTGCCTCACCCCCTTCATATTCCCACAAAAAATGAGCAATTCTATTTTCATTGATTAAAATGATGGAATTCAATTGCTCCCCCACTAGCACCCCCATGTGAATGTAGGTGTCTAGGGTAATACAATTTCAAATTTGAACTTAATCGGAGCATTTTATAAAATATAGGTTTTTGTGGTTCCCCTAGCACCCCCATGAAACCACCTAGGACCTTGACCTTTTATATACATATTGTAGACCTCTAGGGTAACGCAAATTTCAACTTAATCGGAACATTTAAAAAAGTTTTGATTTTTGGGGTCCCCCTAGCACCCACATGTGACTACCTAGGACCTTGACCTCTAGGGTAATACCAATTTCAAATTTCAACTTAATTAGACAAACCATTGGGAAGACAATGCAATTTTAAAGAGTTCGGAATGAAAGATAGATACACAGAGAAAATTTGTTTTTTAATATATTAATCTCTTAAAGTTTAAAAATATATAAAAGAAACAAAAAATACTCAGTTTTATTAGCATTTTTACATTATACAGTATCATATCGTATTGTTTTAAATAAGAAAAAAAATCACACATTTAGATTAATTTGTTTTTTATTGATTTATAATAATAAATTCAGCATGCACATATTTATAAAAGGTGAATGATCCTTGCTCAATTATATAATAGGATGTTTCGGTTGTGGAATCAATTCCTGGATTAATTACAGTTATTGATAAATAAATCAAACAATCTATTTTTAAATAGAGAGTAACATTCCATCTTTTTAAACAAAAACAAGCAGAAGATCAAGACAACTCTCGATCTCATTCATTACCATACCAAAACTTGCCACAATTTATTACAAGATCACATTGCGATCTTATCATTCGTATAAATTTATTTCATATCAGTTTTAATAGTAAATGAGCTTTACTTTATTTTTTCTTTATGAATTAATTTATTGACCATATTAACAGTCAAAAACTGAAAAGTTTATGGATAAGTCCTCCCCCTATTTTTTAATTTTAGATATTAATTCAACAGGTAACACTTATTTTATTTTTTTTCCAGATTTTAAATTTGTTCATACTCACTGTACAAACAGAAAATGTTATTGATTAGCTTAGCAAATCCTACTTTAAATAACATCCATTTCAGAAATGAAAGATTTTTACCACTCTGAGCTTTAAAGGGGACAATTGTGTAATCTTTTTTTTTTTTAATTTTTTTAAATAAACATTTTTTACTAAAAGAATATTATTATCTATACAGACAAAAGTGTAGGTAATACTGTAATTGAATTTTACAATTCTTTACAATAAAATAAAGACTATGTGGAAAATCTTTGTTATTTATGCTTATAAAACCAAACAATAATATTGGGATTAGATAAAGTTTTATCGGCAAGAGTTTACTTTCTGGTCGTCTTTCCCCCCAAATAAATAAATAAATAAATAAAATAGGCACCACAACTAAAATGAAAAGATGAAGGGTAAATGAAATGATCATCTGTTGGATGTTCAAAGTCTTAAATTTTGCCAAAATTTTGAAAAAGGATATTATAATACCGACTATCCCATCAAACCGTCAATTTATTTCCGTTCATCCAATTTCTCTAGTTTTTTTTTTTTTTTTTTACCATTTGATCATTATTCTCTAAATGTAAATATTGTATTGTACAGTATTACTATTATACTACTGTATATTGTTTGTCTCTCCTTTTTTGTTTGATTATTTTTTTTATTATAATTATGATTCTCTCAGTATATACTGTAAATACTTTTTAAATATGTTTAATTGTTAGACTTTGCTTTTTATATACTACTTTTGTTTTATATACTTCCAATTTCTATAACTGAAATAATTTATTGTTCTTATCTACAATTTGTATATACTTCTTAAAAACTGTATTGGATCCTCTGGGTTGTTGTTTGTGTACAAATAAACAAATCTTTTCATTTTAGTTGTGGTGGTCATCTGGGGGGGGGGGGATGGGGGTCCAGAAAATAAACTCTTACCGTTGGGTTATCTACAGAAAAATTAGTTTAATAAATATTTCTCTTATAGTAATTTTATAGAAAATTTTTAGGAAGAAACTTCATATTACAGTAAGAAAAGTTCAAAATTTGAAGGATGATTTCAGCTTGATTGTAGATTCATAGCTTTCTTTAAAAAAAAAATAGATAAAATTTTAATTATTATATTTAGGCAATATTTCAGAAAGAAAGTTATATAAAATCAGTCAACAAACAAGCAAAATAGAAAAAAAAAAAATTTAATTAAACTTAAAACTTTTAATCTGTGATTGTTGAATTTGCTAAATAAGTTATATTCAAATGCAGTTATAATATTACACAAAGTCTCCATTGGAAAAAAAAAATGAATTTAGCCAATATAGTACTTACCCTATACAATATTTGAAATAAATAAGTTACTGTAAATATACTGTAAATCTCAGAGATACAAATGAGAATAAGGAGGTGGCTCCCTCTCTGTGCCAAATTATATCTTTTATAGGTGTCTATTTGTATCAGTTCCCCACAAGGAAAGGGTTGGTTGTGGCTTTAGTACCTGGGCCAGGGGGGGAGACCCATGGATGACCAAATTATATAAGATATACTACAAAGTTATGACATACTTAACATAAAAAAAAGCTTATCAAAAAAGAAAAAAAGTAGCCTTGAAACACCTAACAAAATGTTCCAACAGCTAAAAAAAAGCTTATCAAAAATATAAGGGAGCAATACCAGCCCTACCTGGATTTCCATTCCAGGGCCTTTGATTAGGATATGAAGAGCTTAGTTTGTATCATGTATTTACCATCTAGCCTATCTCCTTGCATATTTTAGTATTTATTTGTCAGAAGTGAATTAATAAAAATCTTGATTGATACAATAAGTTTTAAATTGGATCAAACTATTAAGGTGGAACAAATGCCACTCACGTTATAATTATTGGAAGGTTCAAAATACGGTAGCTAATGCTCTCTTAGGAGCTAACTCTGGAATCGCACTTAATAACCATTAATTTATGTTGATAAAATATGAATATTTAACTATATTACTAGTTTATTTAGGATAACAAATTTTACAATTTACTCTTCTTTCAGAAATCTATGGTCAAGGGATTCAAAGGTCCCCTTCTCTCTTTTCTGCTATAGAAAATGATCCCAGTCTGAAGTGAGATTGTATTTTTGATCATCTACAAAAATATTAAGGTGGGTGCTATTATTATTATTAACGTAGTAACATGTTTATCTTCTGTAAACTAAATACATAATTTACATCAATCAAGCGTTTTCAAAATGTTTTTATATAGTACTTATTTCCAATGACTTTTTCTACAAAATCATTCATTTTGAAATTATCCATTTTAATTTTGTGTTGACTACATAACTATTTAAGATTGAAATTACATCATTCACTAAATGACGTGATATTTGTATATATTATTTATCGATAAACAAAATTGCACCCTTATCTGCCTTAACTGATTTAATAACTTTCAATTCATATTCTTTTCTGGCTAAATTTACTAATCGAGAGACAAAATTTCTATGAGACTTATTAAACATTAAAGTCATAAATTGACTTTGTTTTAATATATTTATTAAATAGTTTATTTTTATATTTAATTTTTAATAATAAATTATTCATCCATTTTTATGTGAAAATCTATTTCCGTTATTATTTACATTAATGACAGGAACCAAATCTTTTAATATTTTACATAGTTTTGATTATATTTGTAGAGCATTTTAATCTAATGACGACATGGTCATTCTTGACCTAATGTGAGGGATTGAGGGCTCAATAAGATCTTTAAAAAAAAAAACTCAAGTAGAGAGTACAGCAACTGCTATAAAGTTAACAAGGCTGACTGACAAAGTTAATATTAACATTCTATTTTTTAATTTGATCAGCAAATTTTGCAACCATCATCATTAATTAATTTTGATATTTTTTTTTATCACCAAATATCTAAAATCATTTAAATGTCATTTGTTGGCCAACATATTTGATTTAAACCTTATAGTCTTTAAAATTATTATAAATCCAGTGTTCATATTGTAATTAAATCTTGCAGGAATTGATATCTGAACATAAAATTTTCGATATTCTTTTTACATAGTCCAGTTATGAATCACCCTTTAGTTTCAAATACTTACCTTGAGCAGCTTAAGGTGAATTTTTGATTAATATGGCATCATAGAGCCTTTTTTGTTATTATTTATAAACAGTATAAAATTTAAATTTTCATACCTTTTAAAATGGAATAAGAAAATCTTTGAAATAAACATAATTGTGTGTTTTTTTGACAAAAGTGGAAATAACGTTAATTACCCGTATACATATTAAATTCACTGCTACTACCTTATCTTCCTAGTATTCTTTAATGTTTAATGTACAGGTATGTTCTAAAGGTAATTATTTTCATCAAGTAAACAAAATACTCTACTTTGACTTTGATGTTTTTCATTTTAGCATCTGACACCCCTCCCCCACTTCCCATTTTAATTTTTATATCCCAATAGATTCTAAGTCAGATAACTACTGCCTTGATCTCCTGTCTATCCCCTTCTGCTCCAGTTGATTAACTCAGATCTCTGCATCTAAGCCATTAGCTATTAATTTTCCTAGTAATTCTTATAGACACAAGAGTATTATTCTTCATTAATGGTGCTTTGGTATGAAAATATTATTTTACACTCAGGATTTTTACTCATTTTTTTTTTTATTTCAATGCTAAAGAGAGAAAGAGATCTAATAAAAACTGAGATCATTAATAATAATAATAATAATAATGTATTAATTTATCTCATTCCAGGTGACCCTCGGTCACCTTTCAATATTTAAATTTTATAAAAAAAAAATATGTATGCTCTCAACTAGATTTTTTTCTTACACAACTCAAAGTTTTTCCCTTCAATTTCTTTTTATTCACAGATGCATAATGTCTTATGTAGATAGAATTAACATTTTATATATAATGATGACTTTGTAAAGCACCTCGAAATTGCTATAGCATAGAAATGAAACAATAGAAGACTATCATATTTGATTGAAATTTCCAATAGATTATTTCATAAACAGCTTATTACAAAAAAAATAACTCCTTACTTGCTACCGTAATAAAATAAACCCCGATTATGGTAAATGAAATATAGGCTCATACAGGATATGATAACACTAGGGTGGATGCACAGATCCACCCCGGTTGGAAATACCCATTGGCAGGGACGGACTGGCAAGCCCAGAGCCCACCCTGCTTACTTCAGTCTGGGGCCCAATTCTTCCCTTTTAAGTTAGGGTGACCAGATTTTCACAATAAAAACCAGAGACAGTTCAGCCGGAAGGGGGGGGGGAGAGAGATTTTTCCTGTATTTGGTGGGGGGGATTTTTTAATTCCGGGGACGAAGGCCTTCATCCAGGGACTGTCCCCGCAAAACTTGGACGTATGGTCAC
>PXIH01S0035551.1:1779-15020 GCA_003024985.2 Euperipatoides rowelli
TATTAAAAAAAAAAAAAATAGATTAGGACTAGGGACAACCTCGCTGGACTATAGTCTGGTGTTGTCAATCATATTTGTATTTGTATATGAATGTCGAACCCTTATATATATGGTCTAAGAGTTGAATACGCCACATGGATTTTGTTTATTTTTTTTTTCAATAAACATTTTGTTTGCACCAGGAAACACTACATGGCATTTTTTTAGCAACTTTTGCATAAGCCCAAATTTTAACATTTTTATTAATATAATTATTGCTTTTAATATCCTTAATATACCACAAACATGGGAAAGGAAAGGCTGATAGAACTCAATAAATTCTGTCCCATTAGCTTCTATTGTTCTAGTTGCTAATACAATAATCTAATGTACATCTTTGAGAAATACGCTTCAACGAGAAAATACTTCCTTGTGTAGATCATTGGTATCATTTCAACTACAGATAAATCAATGTGTTTATGTGGGGGGGGGGGGTTATTCCTATTGTATATTAGTCTTTGTGTTTACTTTATGTTTACTGTAAGATGTAAATTTATCTTACATTAAGAAGTATTTTCAGTTGAAATCAGAAACAAATTCCTATACAATGGAACTATTAGTCCACTTCTTAGAAACATGGGCTCTTTGTAAACATAATAAATTTCTAGAATGACATCAACCTTGTTGTGGCTTGTGCAAGTAGCTCTGATGTCTTATTAATGGATTTCACTATTGATAAAAAAAAATATTGAATGTTTATACAAGAATTTCTGTTTTGTAGAAACATTGGGTTTTAATTCTGTATTCATTTCATAAAGACTAGAACACAACATTTTTTTTTAATGGGTAAGACAATGTATTATATAATTAATTAGATTTTAATTTTCTTTTGAAAATGAATAAATTAATAGGGAGATTCTCTTCAGAATTTCATTTGTACTTGATCTGCTTTTCCATTTTGGAAATTTACTTATAAGTAAAATATGAATTGCTTTTATGGCTTTTAGAACTCATTTTTTTTTTCCTGCTGTAAATAAGCAAAAGTTGTTTTACACCCATTATCTTTACCCAACTGAAAGTTGTGTCTTGTCACTATGTGTTTTTGTGCTTACAGTTCTTGCTTGGATCACTAATTGATGCATAGATACACAAATCTTGCACATTAAAGTGGCGGTTTCATTAAATTTGTACACCGACATAATAAGGCTCCAATCCAATTTAGTCAAAACGAAGGAAAGAACTTACAATAATCATCTCATTAGTGAGTGAAATAGGATGGCGTATCGTAAATCACTGACTACACTTTCAAAAGCAAACAAGTTATTTGATAGAAAAACTAATGTAATAAACTAATGATTGACATGCAAAGTTAAAAACGTTTTCAAACAGTCTTGGAATTTCTGTTCATTCATATTCAATCTTATTTTAATCATTTTTATGGATTTTCATTTTTAATTTCTTTCCTAGAAGTGGTTAATGCAGAGCTATTTTTATATTTACTAATTTCTTTTTTTTTTTTTTTTTAAAATAAATAATGAAAATATTTTTTCAATTTTTTAGTTTCACTTATATAACTTGCTATTTTATTTTAATAGATTTTTTTTTTTAAATTTTATTTTCACAACATATTTTGTTTTTTGTAATTTTTTTCTATTTGAATAAATGAATTTTAAAATCTACTAAAAAAAAAAAGAATTTTAAAATAATGTATTTACAAATAATAAACATTATAAACAAGTCTTTTTTTATTAAAACATTATTTACAATTTAGTGTTTGCTTATTTTTTACAATGGAAATAATGATACAGTAGCCTATTTAAGAATTCATAAATTTGGCAAAAAAAGTGTATTAGCTCGACATATTTAAAATCGATCATGGTATATGCTTTTCTTTAGATCATGGTGGGTTTTTTTACCTTGTCTCAAAATACTAGTTCCACTTTTGATTGTAGATTTTTAAACTGCCCCTCCTCCATCCCTTTTTTTTAAATAACTATAATAGATATTAGATAGCTTTTTTTTAAAAAAAATTGAAAATAGAATGGGTGATGAATAGAATATTTTTGGGTTTCTTAGTACAATAAAGTAATAAACAATTAATATTCTTCACATTACTCTCATAGATTTTTTGAGTATTGTAATTCTCTTATACTAAAAGCAGCATGCATCTCATTTTGTACAGGAGGCTAGGTTATAAATTATCTTTGCTTGCGGTGTTTGGAAAATATGCTGGGGCTCAGGGGCGCCACATAGGGGGGGGGCGGGTAGTTGGTTGGGGTGACAGTCCTGGGACCTAGGGACCCCATGTATGAACAAACTTCATAAGAAATTAGATAGTTATGACCATGGGTGATCAGTAAACCCCCCCCCCCATAAGACTAGATAAGGGGTTCATAAGCCCGAATAAGGTGCCATAGACTCAATATAGGTCAACAAAATGTCCATACAAACAAATAAAAAAAAAAAGGATATCAAATTTTCACACACGCAAGGGGCTCCACAGTCTGGACAAGGGACCCACAGGTACATCAAAGGTAAATAAACATCCATACAAACCCACCCAACCCTCCAAAAAAGCTTATCAAATCTTCACGAACAGGGGCCCCATAACAAAAAAAACTTAACAAAAGTATGAAAGGGCCCCACCTGCATTCCCAGCCATGGGGTCCCTGAAAAATATGGAGGCCCTGGTGGGGCTAAATGTTTATTAAGAAATGAGAAGGCCTGGTACACTATCTCAGTTTTTTTTTTTTTTAAATGACAAAAAATGCATTTTAACAAATTTTCTAGCATTAAATGATTGTTACAAAGGTAGTATCTGAGATATACTAAGAGCTCATTATAGTTGATATATAATATGCCCCCCCCCCCCTATTAACACTATATTTTTTCTGAATGTAATTTTATCTAAATATTAGTGGTATTGTAACTGTGTTTTTTCATTCTTAACTCAGTAAACCTATGTTATATATAGCTTTGTGGCATGTCATTAATTCTATACCCTAGCACTTGTAATAAGATTGTCACTGTCTGAAGTGTAGTCCCTGCATGGTACTACAACACTTTGGACTAGGATTTTTTCATAAATATTTCCAAACTGGAAGTGACATGATCAAGATGTGCAAAATAATGCACAAAATACATAGAATTTTTTTAAAATTTTATTTATTCACCATTTTTACATGTCTGTATAATCTAGATGTGACATCACAGTGGCTTATGCTTTTGAAATTGCAGCTTATGAAATCTTTAGCTAAAGATTTGAATGTGTACTTTTAAATGTAAGACAATTTTATATAATTTAATGGTTATAGTAAGCAGAGCTTTGTGCCCAGATGCTGGAATGCTGCTCCACTTCCATCTCCAAGCATTTTCCTGTCTGCTTCATCTTCTAGCTCCATTCCAGCTTCAGGAAATTTTTTAAAAATTAACTAATTTTTTATTTAGTTACTTTGTATGCAATATGCGGGTTAAGGATGTCAAACATTGCCTACCCGACTTGAAGTAGTGTCTAGGACCCTTTGCATAAAATGAGGACGATTCAGGTGAAGTTGACCCTAAGCTACTAACCATTCTGAGAACTCTATCTCCCTTATAGGTTTTTGAGATTATTCTCACATCACTAACTGTACACTTCCAGCCGATAACGGCACTTCTAGTGGTAATATCAGCCCACCGTAAATGATGGCAAATCTAATGCAAATTTCTATTTGACGTATCCCATTAAAAACTATGTGCTTTAAAAAAACGTTATGACACTGCACTGCAATCCAAACACACCGTCATGTGTGACACTGGCCTATAACTTTTTATGTTTATTTTGTATTCTAACAATCTCAACTGAAAATTACTTACTTAATTTGAAATAAGCAAAGTATTAGCTAGACAAGTTTCATTACTTGACAAATGTTTAATGGTAAAATGGGATTTTTTTTTTGTATGTTTCAGATAATGCACTGAAGACATTCTTTAATTGGGGTAGGGGAGACACTGTAAGCTCCTAATAGATTCGAGTAATGCTGCCCCTAGAAAGTTAACACATTTTTATCATTTAAACAACTCTTCATGAACTCTGATAATTTTAAAAATGTTGATCTAGCTGAAATTAATTTTTCTTAAAATGTTTAATTTATAGTTTAATTACACTGTGGTTATCTTATCTAATGTCGCAAATTTCAGTTACACTAAAATGATATAAGTTAATATCCGAAAATGGTCATTATAGTAAGCTATATTTTTTGTTTTGGGATTTTCTTCATATTTAATATTATTAATTTAGTCATATTTAGTAGTATTAGATTTTTTTTTTATTCATTTGAAATCTCATAATCTATTAAAATAATTGTCCAAATTCATAAGGTTTTGTGTAAATCATATGATTTGTGAAATGAAAATTTAAAAAAAATTCACTGTTCATATCATGAACATTCCTAAATGTCTTGCTTCCAAGAGACAGAAAAATAAATAGCCACTGAGGTTGAGGAGGAGTCGAGTGGGTGTGAAACAGTTTTTTTAAGCTCTAGACTATGGTTTTCTAGCACTAAATAACAATTTTAAAACTTACTCTCATTCCATCGCTCAAGTGCAAATATACTGTATATATTTGAAGAGTATTGAGTATTGAAATTAAGTGCTGAAAATACAAACTAACTATAAAATGTATTTTCATTACAAAATACAAAATACTTTAAGAAAAGTATTTGCAATACTAAATATAAAATACAAAATATTTTCATTATGTAAGTTATTTGAAAGGTTTATATTTTTAATACTGCCAACCCTGCTTTTAATAAATAAGAATATAAGCTAACACTAGCCTTTAGCTATACCGTATATGAAATACTGGGAAAATTATCATTCCGCAATTAAAGGCTATCTAATTTATAATGACAAAAATAAGGTAAACAAGCCACCCTTAGTGCGGGCCCACACTACAAGTAGAAAAAAAAAAGATGCTATGAAGAATGGAAAGATATTTTCATTCAAGTAGGAATACAATCCATTGATTTCCTACACTACATATCCGCTAGGGTGGGGGAGGGCAGAGGAAACTTTCCATAATAGAATTTAAAACAGTCCACTTAAAAATGAGTGAACAGGCACACAACAATCAAAAATCATCAAAAAAAAAACAGAAGNAAAAAAATAGAGACGGTACCTATGGGATGAAAAAGTATAAATGTGTGAAGAAGGGGAAAAAAATTATTAGGAAAAGGAGGGAAAAAAAGGTTCAAAAATATTTCTGCACATTTGCAGCCTACTAACAACTTGTTAGCTATTACCCTAAGCAAAATATGAAGAAATTTCAGCAACTTAGTTATGACTTGCATAAAGCCTAGAGATTAAATAAACTTAATTATTATTATATTTTATAAGGATACCAAAATGCACTCAACCATTATTGCTTAAATCCTCTATTGTAAAGATATTTATCCGAATCTTGAGAGAAAAATTCATAATTTATATAATGTGCTGTGTTGCTGCTACCAAATAAAGAAAATGTTCACAAGTTTGTGATTAAAGTTACTATAGTAGCTTAGGATCTATTACGAGTAATCAGAACTCAATTTACTGTATGTAAAAGAAAATAATTTCAAAACTGTGGGGAAAAAATCAAACTTCACTTGGAATCTATACACACTTTCAATAGCGATCTTTATAAAGCAAAACTTCGTTAACAACAACATTGGAAATTTTGAATATTTCAAATAATATCTAAAGGCTTAATATTTCTTCTGGAGCTACTCAACTAAGGGGATGCACAACTCACACATTCTCCGAAGACACATGTCAAAAAGAGCACTACCAGCAGAGAAAAGCCACCATTAAAAAAAAAAGCCACTGCCCACTATCATTTCAGCTTTATATAAACAAACTTAACAAATTTAATTAATTAATAATAAAAATGCAATATAAATTAAGCTAGCAATCTCCGTAACAATAAACATGTTTGTCAAATCTAAATGTTACAAATAATTATAATTTTTAAGATATAAAATATATATATATATATACTAGTCTTTCAAATTCAATTTCAACTTTTATCACATTTATTGATTGTGTTTTAATAATTTTTTAAACGTCTGCAACTACATATAAATATTTGAATCAATCAGTAATGTGTATTCAATTTTACCAATCTGAATTCATTGACTTTAAATCCATTTGTTGGAGAAAAAAAGGTTAAGTATCACATAAAAATGTATTTTATTGCTAATCCTTATAGTGTTTGTTCTAAAAATAATAGATAGCCTATTTTTTTTCAGTTAATTTTATCTAAATTATTTATAAAAACAATTTTAAAGTGTACCTGTCAAGTAGTTGTTTGGATGGCATGTGACGCTGTACGAAACAGAGCGGTAAACTTCAGGTTACAGTTTATAAGGCTATTACCTTTAAAACAACTTTTTTTAATAAACAAAAATGGTGAAAACTGCTCAATATATGGTTGTAATCATTTATATTCCAAAGTTTTCCTAAACAAGATACAGTATTTCTACTTGGAAACAGTCGTTTAGTTTATTGTCATAATATATATCCATAAAATAATATACGGTATATCCATAAAACTTCCATTTATAAAACAAACAAAAAAAAAAAGAAAAGAAAAGTAAGATTTTCATAACATAAATAATACATTTCTAATAAAATACAATAAACAATCATTAAATCGTAAACAATTTATAAGATTAAAATAAAAAAAGAAAATCTTAACGAAAATACACAATATAGTGGCATATGTTCATTTTATTTTGAACCTGCCTGTTAGAATTTAACTGTAAATATAGATTTAATTTGCTTGTAAATTATTTTTTTAAATTCTTTTATTGCATGCAAGTTGTAAAAATTCATGCTTAATTTAATATAAAGCACTGTATACAAAAATACATTGAAGTCCTCCATGACAATTTTCTACTTTACTATTCTGCATTCTGATTGGTTGAATGGCTAGGTTTTGTTTAATCTTAGTCTAATTGTATAATAATAATTGTGTGTGCCAAACCTTCACCCTAGAATTAATAAATAGTAATAAATGGGTAACTTATACATGCTTTAAAATAGTATATTATAAGAGTAAATATGTAAACTGTGTTAAAATGTTTATTTATTTGAATTTCTCCTCTGTTGACTGTTATATTCATTTTGATAAATATAAACCAATGATAGCCCTTAGTTATACTGCCGGGAGGAATTGTTAGTAATGGATTCTTTTCCCTAATTTATTTATTAAGTATAAAATATTTTCATTTTTAAATGTGCTTATCAAATGTCTAGGCCTCCATAGTATTCTACATAGGAAAAATAAGTAAATTCCAACATGTCAATATTTAAAAACAGAGTCGGAAAGGCACCCTGATGAATATTACATTGAGTCCAGTCTTCTATTTGTCTTGCACATGGCTAATGACAACAAATGCTTTCTTCACATTCTTCACAATCATACCTGCAGGAAAAAAAGACAACTGCATAATGTTGCTGAGTTTTTATTTTTGTAAAAAAGAAGTCAAATGCAAGCAAGGAAGTAAAGCCTCATAAACAAAAACTGTTATTCATTAGAATTAAATAAACATACTAATAGTATCCTATCAAAGTTTAGCATTTAATCACAGCATATTGTTGTATAAAGTATTAAAAATAAATGCTACACTTTTTTATTTATTGTATGATTAGATGCAAGTTGAAAAAAAAAATAAAAGCAGTAGTTATGGCCACATTATATTTTTTTCAACTTTGTCGTCAATTTCAAACTATAGTCTAAACGGAAATCAAATCGATCGAGAAATAATTATTGACACAAGAAACATGCAATATATTAGCCAAATAAAATCTTAGTAGAAAAAAATATCCAAAATTTTTGATAAATCTTACTATTTTGCGTTGCCTTCTCATTCATTTTGATCTGGAACTACAGGATTTGAAGCCACACTCTCCGGAGAATCTTCATTATTTTTAAACTTTGAATGATTTTGTAAGAGTGGCTCTAACCTGTAGCGTTCCATGTCAATGTTTGATTCATCCAAACTATCAAAAATACAGCCATTTTTACGGTCCGAACTTTCACTTTGGGAATTTGTATCTGGTGAGAGATTGAATAAGGGCCCCTTCATTTCGTCATGCGTGACCACATGATTAGAAAAAAATGATTCATGTTTGTTTAACCTTCAAAACATGACCTCTGCAAATAATGCCCTTTTTAAAGCTAAATTTTTCACCAATTTTGTTTTATTTCTTATTTTTAGTCATAAAATATCCCATGCTTATGAAATAGTTAATTTTATGTGATAGGCCTACTTATTATTTAAAAATGTAATACTATTTTACTATGCATAAATTTAACAGAATCAAAAACAACAATTATAGTATAATAATTTTTTATAATTAATTCTAAAATAATGTATATGGTTCTTTTTTTTTGGTATGTGTTCTTTCCTAATAATTTGTTTATTTTACTTTTTTTATTTTAATAATTGTTATTTTAAAATTTTGTTTTACAAATTTGCATATAAAAATAAAAGGTCTAGAGTTATGTCTGGCAATAGTGCGGCCATGGGTCAGACTGTCTCGTCCAATCCATCTGTCGAAAAAGGGAGGCATTAAGGAAATTTAAACAATTTAACGTCCTGCTGAAAAGTCACCTAAGGTTGGTCTCGTAAAACCACATGACACATTGATCCTTTTTCTGAAAAGAAGCAATTTTGGATTCTGGTATTGCAGTGTGCAGTTATAAAGAAACAATAAAAAATTTTATTGTTTCTTTTGGTGAAACTACATTTCACCAAAAATTGTTTTCTGTTACCTATAATCGTGTTTTTTTTTTAATTTTTTTTTTATTGGGGAAAAGACTTCATGACTAGTGAATACTCTGCTGTTTGATTCAAATATTTATATGTACTTTTGTAGTCCAGTCATCTGTTAGTTTTACCTGGAAAGTTTTGGAGGAGTTTTTATATTTGGCTCATATATGCGTTTTTGGGTGCTGATTACGAATTTCAACTTTGCCACCTCAAATTTTTCTGGGAATTTGAGTTACAAGCAAAAAAAAAAAAAACTAGGAAAATAAAAAACCTTTTTTCAGTTTTAACATGAAAACGGTGCACTTTTTGTGAAAAATAACTATATACAAATATAAAGTAGAAAACATTTCCTACATTTTATGTATGTATGATTTTTTGTTTCAGATGATCGGTGTAGGCACAGACGAGTGTTGAATATATTTCATTTTTTCTCCATTGAACTTGGTTCCCACTTCACGGGTAAAAAAAAAACTTTGTGTGTCTTATCTGTTTCATTTGTGAGAGTTCGTTAGAGGATGGAAGTGTATTGACAGAAATAAAACAGAGGTTTGGAGACATTTCGTGAGGCAAGTATCAAAAGGAGGCATTGAAAAGGCATTCTTCAGAGGGAAAAGACATTGATTATGGTTCATGAAAATTTTTGAAAACAATATACTAATGAAAAGTCAATAGCTGCCTATGTGAGGAGGGTTCAAACAGGTGGTCCAACTCAACAACAACTATGATCAACTGTACCTCCTTTTCTTTCAAAACTCATTGTTTTTTTGTGTGGATTGGAGATAATACCAGTTTTTACAAGCACAAAAACAATTTACCGCTTCTGAATACAATATTGTGTATTGTGTTCAACAAGAGTGAGAGACTGTTTTATGTCTCGCTAAAATCCAAGGTGTTGATTATGGATTCAGCCAGTTTCTGACTTGGTAGCAGCAGATGGACAGTATTACAACATGTGTATGAAAAAAAACTGTACCAGTTCCCAGACGCTGAAAAGAGAAAAAAAAAAGCCTGTTTGCCAATGAAATTGAGAGTGTATGCAACATATTTTTACTTTTCTCGAGGATAATGACTAATAGTGCCAATTTTCTATGGATCTGTAATGGACCACATTCAAGGTGACTACCATCCTAATATAAAGACTATAAAAGCTCAGCTTCTTAAAAAGTATGGAGATGATATATTAATATCATTGATTGTGAACAAACCACCAGTTGTATGTTTCATAAATACAGGTTATAAGATTCCGACAGATTTTTGGTATCTGCAAAAATCTTCATCTGAACAAGTGGAATGGCGGCATGTTGTTGAGTCAGCGGCAGCAATACTTGTTGAAGATATTCGATCTCAAGCATATGAGATGTTGCAATACCCCTCAACAGACAGGTTTTGTGAAGTAAATGAGGACCTCCTTCCTGAGAGACTTCATGCTTTTACGGAGACATTAATTATGAAGAAAAAGCATTGAGATATTGATAAATGGAAAAAAAAAGTCTATTTGCACTTACACAGCTTGATTACTGCTGCGAGACCAAAATCCTTTCTATCACCAATGCAAGTTGATTTGGTAGCTTTTCTTGGAAGCTGATTGACATGTTGTCATCAATGGGATTTTTGCTCCACTTTTACAGAAGCTGTATATTTTGAAGTATCAGCAATTAATGTATGACAATGCAGATTTCAATAGTCAGACTGTGGATGGATACAACACTTTCCACGCCGATGGGTGGCATTCATTGTATAAGTCCGAAAAATTTGATTGCCCCAGATCAAAATATTCCTCGACAGAATAAAATACCATCAGCCCAAGTCACTGGAAGTTTTGCTGCTGACCAGTTGACAAATTTTGAGAAGACGAGTGTTGTGGGCTTTAAAGCAATCAAGATACAAGACCTTCATGATATTCATCCATCCTCAAGAAGTGTTACTCCTTCCATCTCAGGCCTGCTGTGGCTTTACGGAAAGTGGGAAGACCTACCGGGTATTCCAGGGTGGAATAGGTTCATGGAGCAAGTTACAACAGATCTTGCATTCCAAAAAACATTTGTTGCTTGCCTGCCCTTCATTAATGCTCCTCCAAGTAATTATTATATGTTGTACACAGCTTTGTTGTCTGCTGAAGAGAAGTGCAAATCATTTTATCAGGAAACCTCTCTTGTGACCTTTGACCAGCCCTTATATTTCAAAGATTGATATTATTTCCACTTATCATGATCTCAATCGAGCAAATGTTGTAAGATTAGGTGGGAGTGGGGGGAGGGGCATCATTTCCTCATGCTTTCATGGGAGCAATAGGTCACATCATGGCAGAGAGTGGTCTGAAAGAGCGGTTCAACACATTTTCTAATTTTTCTACTTTTTGAGTTTTTCTTTACATACATTTACTTAGTTAAATACCCTTTTTTTTTAATAATAAAAAATACATTATTGATTTTGTCCACTTATTTAATCTTTCTTTTTTAATATTTTATTTTCATAAAAGGTACAAATTTAGTTTTACATCTAAGAAAATAGTATCATACATTTTTTTTCTTGAGGTGAAAATGAATTTTCAACTAAGCATGAGGATTCTGACGAAGAGGACAAAGCGGGCTAGACAACAATGAACCCCACTGTTATGATGAAATAATGTACTTTTTTCTAGTTTTTCTACATTTTGAGTTTTCCTTTCCATACATATACTTACCTTTTTTTTTTTGTTTCTAATAAAAAATATAAAGTTAATTATTGATTTTGTCCACTTAACAAATCATTTTGAAATATATTTATAATAATTAAATGTGACATCTATTAACATTGTTATCCTATGACAATGGAAAATGTGAAAAATATTTCCATAACGTTTGTTCTTAACTGGTACTTTATTAAAATAGAGCTTTAACATGTACAAGGGGCAGGTCATGCATGGATCAAGGTGCCTATACCCATGTTAAGTTATAAACCAAAAATGTGCTAAATTTCCATGCACGTCTGCTCCTAAACCATTCATTTGACATGTATATAGTCATTATTTACAAAAAGTGCACTGTTTTCCTGTTACAAGCAATTAACCGAAAGAAAGTATTTTTCCCCCTTGTTTTTTGCTTGTAACTGAAATTTCCGGAAAAATTCAAGGGGGCAAAGTTGAAATCTGTAATCAGCACACAAAAAAAAAACATAAAGGAGTCAAATATCAAAACTCCTCCAAAACTTTGCAGGTGGATGCCTTTTGGAGCACCAAATGACTGGACTATTGCAGATGTTTAAAAAATTCTTAGAACATAAGCCAAGATTTTGAAGATAATAATCATAATAGGATATTTTTGTCCAGGTGTTTCATTATAATAAAATATTAGGATAGGCATAATAAAAAAAGGAGAGTGAGTTGAATGTAATGATGTGGCTGCATGGTCAGTAAGCTTTTTTTAATTGTCTGATTTAACGATGCTAGAAAGTTAAACTAGGAAAGCCTATTCTTCTTTCTACTTCAGATATGAATGGGTTTTTCAAAATAGAATGGAATTAGGAGTTAAGTAACTTAGTCAGGAACTAGCTCAGTTTTAATATTTATTAAATATTAACAGATCGGCAAGGAAATTGATGTTCTATAGACCAGGGGACATGCATTAAATTGTGGCAACTAGAATTCTTTGATAAACAAGGTGTCTTATACAGCTGTGTTGACATGGCTTGCTCACAGGTGTCTATTAACAGTTTCAAGAATAATTTGCTTCTGAGGATTTCATACAGGTTTCCATTTGTGATCTTATAACAGAATTGAAGGTTAGCAAAAATATATTTTTAATAATTCAGGATATATTAAAGGACTTTCTAGGCTCTTTAAAGTAATTGGCAAATGGTGTAAAAGGATATATAGTTCAAAGGTGAAGAGTTCCACTTCCATTGGGACCTTTTTTTTTGCAATAACTTGAAACTGACTGATTATTTAGAAAAATGACCCAAGTTTTAGATGTAATTCCACTGACAAGCTGAACAATATAATCTTGAGAGTTTAAATTACCATGGTCTATACAATAAATCTATTTCCCTAGTTTTTAGCCTATAATATGATTATATAAACTCAAGTTTGGACAGTGATATTGAACATCTTTACAAACACCCATTGACAAGGGTGTCCATAGAACCAAATTCTGATGGTTTTTTTAGATTTATATACAGAACTTTGTTATAATTTACACAAAAAATATTAAATATAAATTACATTAAAGATACATATAGTTTTATCTCATTACATGCTTTATACAAAATCATTTATCAATTAGTTATGACAGGATTATCAAACTGTCACAACTAAACCAAAGGTTTTATCCAACAACCAAAGGTTTATCCATGAGACTTGCCAGGGCATTTGATAAGCTTTTTTAACCTTTGAGCGGTCGCGCTGTCGTAAATCTTACGACAAATTCAATTTTTTATAAAATGTGTCTATGTGTATGGACTTGTATGTTTATCTCTGCCTTCTATTCCTAA
>PXIH01S0035580.1:8738-21373 GCA_003024985.2 Euperipatoides rowelli
AATTCGGTTGTTTGTTTACACTGGTCAATACTCGTAATGGAATGCGCATCGTGTTCCGGAAAAGTGGCCAGTGTAAACATGGCTTTAGAAGTCTGTAAAATTGTCTATATTTATAGTAATGAGAGTTCATAAGGAACAAAGTTTATAATGCAGAACTGGTAACAGACTATAGTTAGACGCTTAAGAAATAACTCGGGTATTAAGATAACTATGATGTGAAGTGAGAGGGTAGGCTGACCTGGTGATAATGAAGTTAATTCTATGAATGATTTAGATGGGAAATTGAACTGCCCTTTAGCTGGACTTTAGTAAACACCTTCGGAGGTAGTCCAAAGAATGCCACTTAGTCAGCTATCAAACAATTTTAGAACTCTTTGGTTACAGAAGCTTAGCTTCAGTTAGTCATCAAAATTTGGGTCCCATCTCCTATATATGTGCTCTGCAAGCTGTTTTATACCAGTAGGTTGTCAGTAGCGTTTAAACTGTAGTTTAGTTTTCTCTGATAGGTTGCCATCCCCTGTCATCTGCTATTATGTAGATTACGGTGATGTCAGCCATGTAGAGGGCTCCCCCTAACGGTGAACTTGCCTAGGTTTCCTTAGCACGAAGAAAGACAAACAAAATTATATCGTAGCTTTATGAACCTTTAATTACACACGTATAATTAGTCCAAATCCAAATATCTTGAATTATTACTGTTTAATAAAGAAATGTCATTTTCTATTGTCCATAACCTAATCCATAAATTTTTTTAATATATTATTTTTTTCATTTCAGGGCGGGGAGATTCAGTATGGCTATTATTGTTGGCCACTCAGGAAGGACCAGGGGCAGAGGGAAGGATGATCAGAATTGAGACATATACTGTACATAATCAAAAAGTTAAAATAAACATATTCAAACTCATCAAGTACAATAAATTGTGATTGTAACTTGCTGAACAAATTATAAAAGCTAATATATAAATAAAACATGTTTTGTTTTGTAATTTGCTACCATTTTCGGTTGCAATAAATTCCAATTATTTGTAACAAACTCTAAAAAAAGTCGAGTTTGACCCTTTTTCCTTTTTTTTTTTTTGTTACTTTGAAATACCTTTGCATTTTCTTTTTTACAGGTATATAATGTTTATACCCTTTATAAAATGCTTCCTGTATCGACAATATTTGTATTATAATTATTTGCACTCTTTCAAAGAGGCTCGAAAAGTAAAGAGTTTTCTTTGCCTTCTTTCTTTATCCTTAACTATTTGTATCTCAGAGACTCAAAAAATAAAGGGTCTCTCTAAAACTTTTGTGTAATATAAAACTTTCTTTGTTTTTGTTTTTTTTTACTTGAATGAATACATTAAAAATTCCTTCCCTTTAGAGGTTGTATTGTTTCAATCAATTTTATGTGTAGTTTAGCATTGAAAGAAAATTTTTTTTTTTTTTTTGCTAAAATTGAATGTTTATATTTTTTTTCTTTTTGCTAAAATTAAATATTTCTCTTTTTTTTTTTGTAAGGAATGAGAGAAAATTCTCATTCTGAAGTTTACTCATGGGGTTTGTAGTAAACTTCCACGCCCCCTTTACTACGCAATGTGCTTGGTTACGGAGTGTTGAAGCCTGTTTATTGGCATTTTATTTGTGACTTTTGCAAACATTATGATTTTGACTTATCAAAATTTCTTTTGTTTTTTTTTTCTATTTTGTATTTGGACCTACTCTGCTAATATGTCTGATGTTCGAGAAGAGTTGGAGGGATTGGCAGTGGGTGGTTTGTCGAACATTTCCCCTTCTGCTCCTCTGGAAGCTCCCCCTGGGCAGGAAAGTAAAATTTTGAGGAGTTTGCCCAAGTATAGACCAGCTAGGCTCCAGAGAAGGCATCCCCCTTTGAAGAAGGCTGATCTGGACCCAGAAGTTCCTTGGCTGCCAGAACTAATCGACTTTGGTCAGGTGACAATATTGTCACGGCGAGCCCGTCGTATGGGGACTCGGCAAAGGCAACACCTCCAGCAAAGATTGGCACGGCCTAATAAGGACATACCTTTGGAATGGAGGACCTGTGTCGGACTTTTTGGAGCTGTTATTTGTTTTCATTTTTGTTTCACTCTATTTTGGGAGTACCCAATGTTTATTTAATATTTTTAATATATATTTATAATTTGAGTTTGTTATTAAACTAAATTTTCTTTCTATTTATTGAATTTGTGATTTTATTTATAGTTTTAATTTTATTTGTTTGTAATTGCTTAGATTTTATTGATTTATTTTAATTTATGATTGTGATTTGATTTTTTTGATTTGTGTTACATGTAACTAGATTTTTTTTGAAAGGCCATTTTTTTTAATTTGATTTTGATTTTACCTAGGTAATTATGTTTTATTGTTTTGCTAAACTCCTACTTCGCAAGAAGTATCCGTAGATGACCTCTGGGTCTTCTATCTCAACAAATTGATAGGTATTGACTTTGTTTGCAGCTGAGCCCTGTGAGGCATATAAGTGCTGCTGTTGAGAAAATTTGACCTAGCCACCTCGTCAGATGGCGCTGTAATCTTATGTGACCCTTGCAACGATAATAAATAATCCTCATACTAGACTATTTTAATTTGCTTTTTGGATTTTTTCCGAGTCGTGGGTGTCCTCATCATCCTCCTCAACTTGTTCATTAGGAAAAGTAATGATGGGAATGCTTTGGTAGTTTTCGGGGTTTCTACCATGCTGAAGAATGGGAGGAGTACTACTTGTTTCATCATCTGTCTGGGTTCTGTATATACTGTATAATGTTTTAGTTTGTCGACATGTACCTTTTTTGTTATATCTGGGTATTTTATGTCTTGTATAATGTAATTTGCTAGTCTAGTCCTCTTAGTTACAGTATAGGGTCCCTTGTATCATTGGTTGAGTTCACAGTTGTGGCCTGCATAACTCGATACATCAAGGCAAAGAACTGGGTCTCCAATACTGATCTCGCGAAGACGACGCCCTCTATCTTTACTCTTGACATTGTAAATCGATCCGTTTTGTAAGAGAATACTTCTGATTTTGCAGCTTCTAGTCTCTCCATTATACAATCGACTAAGTATCTTTTTTTCAAAATTATTGTCATTTTCTTCTAAATTGAATTCCAAGAACATGTCATATTGGTAAAAGCCGTGGAAGATATAGAAGGGCCCTTGTTTTGTGCTGCTATGTACTGTATTATTTATTACTTGCATCAAGTATGGAAGCATTATGTCCCCATCAGTGAAGTTTTTACTACTATAGTGTAATATTAGGTTTAGTATTTTGCCATTTAGTCTTTCACTTATCCCATTGAAGTGTGGCCAGTAACTATTTGTGTTTATTCACTGTATTCCAAGCTTTGCATATAGTGTTGTGATGATATGGCCTACTAATTGTGGTCCCCGGTCTGATAGAATGCATTTGGAGACACCATATCACATATACAGTATAGTTTCCATATAATCTTTGGCGATTATATGTGCTTCTTGGCTTGGCAGAGGGCTGGAAAAGGTCATTCGGGAGAAATGGTCTGTATATTTTATTATATATTTGTTTCGTCTTTGTGTGGTTGAAAAGAGGCCATGAATTTTGATACTGATCTTTGACATGAAAGTGGGGGGTGGCTCGATAGCTTGTATAGGTGAGCTTTTACCCTATTACAATTCCTCCTTTCACATTTGTGGTAAAAATGCATAACATCCAGTATGAGGGATGCTGGGACGAGGGTTCTGTATGCTGTGAAGTTTGATTTTCCTAATTGGATTAATTTCATTAATATATGGTTATCGTCTATAATAAACTGGTTATTATTTAATTTTCCTTCTCTTATTTTAGTAATTATATCCAAGCAAAAGGCATCTTTTTGTTGTTCTTGTTGCATTAATTCCACGGTTATAGGTCTTTTATGTTGTCTCTAGTGTGCATGTGGAGATCACATTCTCTTCGTGATTATTCGCGAGAGCATGTCTGCGAGACTGTTTAGCCTACCTGGAATGTGCTTGAAATGGATGTCATTTTACTGTATATTGATCATCCATCTTGCCATTTTAGAGTTGTGTCCTTCAATTTAATTAAAAGGATTACTTTATTCCCATAAGTCATGTGCTTGAATTGGTCCAGGGCGAATACAATAGCGAGTGCTTCCCGTTCTATAACGGCGTAATTTCACTCTGCTTTATTTAGCCTACGACTCACATATGAAATAGGCTGGAATTCCCCATTTTCGTTCTCTTGTTCAAGTACGGCGCCTAAGGATGTGAGGGAAGCATGTCTTTATGACGAATGGTTTGTCGTACCTTGGGAAGGCCAATAGGGGGGCTGTAATGAGTTTTTGTTTTAGTATTTGGAAGGCTATTTCTTCACTATCATTCCATGTAATTTTTTGGTTTCTTTTCTTCAATAAATCCTAGAGTGGGGCAGCTATTTCCGCAAAATTGGTTATAAATTTTCGGTAGAAATTCAAGCTAGCCAAAAAAACTCCTCACTCCTTTTACTGTTTGTGGTCTTGCTAATTTTTGGATTGCTGACATGCTATTTTTTACTGGCCTGCTGCCATTCTTGTCTACCATATGTTCCAGGTATTTTATAGACTCCCTGAATAGTCGGCATTTAGTCGGTTTCACAGCTAAATTTACTTTTTCTAGGCTAAGAGGAGTTTGTCTAATGTTTTCAGGTGCTCCTCTATGTTTGGGGAATGTATAATTATGTCAAGGTATACGAAGATGTGGCCTTTAAATATGATGTCATGTAGGCACTCCACCATAATCTTTTGAAAGATGGCCACCGAGGTTATGCAACCTTGACAAAGGCGAGTGAATGTGTATTTTGCAAAGGGAACAGAGAAGGTAAACTTCTTTTGGGCTTCTTTGTTTAATTTCACATTAAAATAGCCGTTGTTTAAATCCAGGCTGCTAAATATGCAAACGCCCCCTAGGTTTTTGAGAATATCTTTGAATCGCATGCTAGGGTACTACTCTGTAACAATTTGTTTATTAATTTTGTGCAGATCTAAGCATATTCTCACTTCTTTATAGTCTTTTTTGGGTAATACGAGCATTGGGGAGTTATAGGGGCTATGTACCTTTTTTATTATGTGGGCTTTTTCTAGTTTGTCAAGTTGTAGTCATAGCGGTTCGTATAATGTGTGTGGTATGCGGTATTGTCTTTGATATATTGGCATGTCATTTTTGAATTCTGGTCCGTATGGGGGTATGTTTGCTCCTGTCATATTTATTACATCTTCTATTAAAATATTTTTGTGTCTTGTAAGTTCTAGTACGTCTTTTTGTGTAGGCTATTACTTAAATCTAATTCAGAAGTTCTAAACTGATCGTATAATCCATATCCGCCATTTTGTTGTTGTCAGTTATAGTGGTTTCGCAGCAAATCTCATTTTTCTCACGAGTTCGTGTTTTGGGGTTTACGTGGCCCATTCTTGCTGAACTGAATTTCAACAGCACGTTTTTCGCAATTTATAATGGCGTCATACATCATGCATATATCAAACCCTAATATCATTTGAAAAGGTCTTCTTTCCTGCATTCTCACTATACAAACGGGTTGCAATATGTTTTTATTCACTACTCTGATGTCTATGACCATTCGTAAGCCACTCAACGCTTTTTCAGACAATCGAGACTTTATTGATACCGCCATTGTTTTGCTACTGAGCTGTTCGGGTTTGATTCAGCCCTCGTCGAGGAGGCAATTCTCCACGCCCTTATCAAGGAGTGCCTATATCTTCTTACCGAAGATTTCTACCACTATTATTTGGTTTGTCTTCGTGTCAGAAAATTTAATTGTGGTAATAGCTTTATTTTTGCTACGTTTTGACTTTTTCTTGGCTGGCGCCATTTTGTTTCATGTGATAGTTTTGGTTGTCTTATCAGATGCACCCTCTGCCATTTTGTTTCAGTCACTACTGTTAGTACTGTGATTTGAAATTGTGACGTTATTACAATATCTCTCGGGATTATTTATTTTACATTTCTGTACAGGATTATCTTCTTTCAAGATTTCCTATAAGTTAAGTGAAATAAATTTTGGCAGATGTGAGGGCGAATCAGGTAAAGTCTTTTTGTTTACTATCGTATGTGTTAGGCTAGCCTTATTGTTTTTTTTTAGATTAGTTTTACTTTTTTATTACTTTTCTTTTTGTTGGCCACCCTCCATTTCGGCTTATCTTTAATTAGATTAGGGGGGGGTCCTTTGTCCTAGAGGCTCGGATTCCTCAAAGTTCAGTGGTCCGATTGGTTTGTCGAGATTATCAGCACAACACTCACGGATCCTACGAGTGTTGGGCATTGGAGTTTTTCGTAGGGGTACCGTTAATGTCATCTGTGTTTGTAGTCCCCTGTACTGGCTTTTGAGGGCACTTTCGTTCAATATGCCCTGATCCTTTGCAATAATTTCAAATAACCTGTCTCCTATTCTTTTCTTTCTCTAAAAATACTCGGTTTAAATGAGTTAGTTCTGCGACCTATAGCTTTAGTTCGCGTATTTGTCCTGCGAAGATCGACTCATTATTACTAGCAGGGCCTACAGTTAAAGAGTTGCATGTTTTTAGCTTGGCCTCGTGGAGTTTAAATTTCCTTTCAATTTCCTCAACATAATTAATACTATCTTTTAGGCTACTCTCTCCCCTCCTAATTAGTTCAATTCCTAAATTGGGCAATAGGCCATCCCTATACTTTTCTAATAACGTTCTATCGAATTCAACAAGGGAGCTACCTGGGGGTGGGCGTAAAGGCTCGGCCAATGCAAATAGCCTTAGTCTGTAGCCTACTATGTCACGTCACGTACTTGCATGCAAGAATCAAACAGTTTTCTCTTTTGTTCTTTATCTAACTGCACCGAAAATAAATTGTGCAAATCTTGCAATCGTTCCTCCAGCATTAGGTAATTTTGGCTCCCCTAGCCCTGTCATATATGGCTTTCGCTTTGCCTACGATACGTTTTTCTAGGATCGATTGTGCTTTGGCTTCTGACCATTTATATTGCAATTTTATGGCCCTAAATTCAGTGATGAACCTTTGATGCCAAATACATCCCTTTCTAGTAATTGAAACGTGGCGAGCTCGGAGGAAGCGTCATGGCTGCCCTGGGAGGCCCAACCGTCTGGCATTTGGAACACAACTTGAATCGGGTTAGGATTTGAATTATGGTTACAACATGGGGGATAGTAATCGTGTTTAGGATAGTCGTTTGTGGATTGTACTTCCTTACTAGTACTAGTGGGCCTTAATTCCTGAAGTCTAAAAGGATTATTGGGGCTCAGTTAACTAGGCTGCTGCGCTAGGGGCTTTGGAGTAGAAGAACGTACATGTTTAGCTTGTCCTTCGAGGGGGTCAAAGTCATGCATGCGTACAGTTTTAACTAACTCGGACCTTAGTGAATTTACCACTTCTCTAAGGCTAGCTAATGTGCCATCCTGCCCCCCCCCCACCTCTTCTTTCAACACCTTAATTACATGACCTTTGTTTTTAATTTCATCATCTACATCAATTTCAAATGGGTTACTTAAAGGGCTAACTCTTCTTGTAGTAGCTGCATCTGGGTCTTCTTCAGCCGCCATTGTGGTTGATAACACCAAATGTGGTTTAAAGGAAATTGTCTGGCTATCTTCTTGGGTAGCCATAATTACAAACACTGAATACTAGAATTAATTAAGCTATATTTATTCCAAAAAACTTTCTTTGTATAAAAATTCAAAATAAAATTTATTTATGTACGTGCGATACCTCGTATTGAAATGAACATATTCGCTGCGGGCCTATACCAAAATGTTTAAACATGGCGTCTAGAAAATTTTAGTATAATGTAGAATTAAAAGTTCATTTCTATGTTGGATGCCCCTTCAGGTTAGGATCTGAGGAATCCTATTAATTATTCTTATATAATAAAATATAAAAATAACTAATTTGCCTCTCTTATATCAGAAGATAGCAATTTTAATATTCCTAAAATCCTGTCGCCTAGCCAATTTTCATCCCCATATGTCAGATATTACAATGTAGTAAGGTTTCACTGGGCTGGTAATAGTCTATCTCATAGAGCTTCCCTCTTCCCTGTTAGATCTATCCTTTCCTATCATGAGAAAGACTATCTAGTTAGGTATTTACTAAAATTGCATTCTAGCATTATATGTTCAGATATTATGATGATTACCGGGGAAAATCACCAGATAAATATTAGATCTCCATCACTAGTCCCTGCCTACACTTACATGCAAATGCCCAAATTAGAAATTACTAATTTAAACACATCTACATGTAGGCTTAAGCAAGCAGAGGCTATCCCAAAGATGTAATATTTACCGAAACAGGGTCTGATTGTGTCAGCTTTTGATGAAAATTCTTATGGGGGTTAATAAGCCAACACAATCTGACAAGAAAAAGGAAAGCTAGCTAAAACCTGCTCGAACCAGCCGACTAGGGATTAAGAGGAGAAAGGGGACTAGCCCTTTATTATCCTTGTCCCGATAGAAAAGTACAGGTACCAACCCTGTCTCGCTATCGCTAGGAAAGGCATCTGAAAGAGAAAGATTAGTTTGATATGTCATTTCAATATTTAAGTTTCTACACACACAAACACGTTGCAGTTTAGCAAATATTCATATTTATTTGCTTAGAAAAATGATAACCATTTCCTTTCCCATAATAAAATTTACAATTAAGATTCCCTTTTTAGTTTATAATCATAAAACTAAATAAATTAGGCTAGATTACACTGCAGGGAGATTAGAAAAATAGAGGGGGTGTTTAGGAGCATAGCCAGAGGTGTATAAACAAGGGGGTTAATTCTTGAGATTTGAAATTCAAAAAGTCAATTTTACACTTATGAGTCTGTGGTAAATTCAAGAAAAAGTCTTTAACTGCGGGTGGGAGGAGGATTTATGGTCATATCCGTGAGAAATTATTGTTGGTGGACGTTGCTAGAAAAACTTGGATTACTGTGGTAAATTCAGGTCAATCATCGGCTATAGGTGGAGTGGAGAGTTTGTTTGCTGTAGGGCAGCTGAGGTCTTTGGGTCGGCATCAGGTGAGCTTCCTCAATGAAAAGATATGGGATCTGCATCACTTCGGTTCATTTCATGCTTGAGTCCGGAGCCAGTCTCTGCCTCTATGCTTTCACCTCTGCATGTCCGTTCTATCTATGTTTGGATCACTCTTAATCATAATTCGTCTTCATAATCATTAGTATTCATTTCGATCTTAAATTTTCTCCTGATCATAACGACGAATGTGCTTCTGAAGCCCTTTTTGTACTCAGGGGTTACTATCAGCATTTTTCTTAGAGTTTATTTTCTCCGGATAGGTTGTCACTGTATGTCATCTGCTCTTATGTAAATTATGTTGACATCAGCGCTGTAGGAGTTCCACCAGGTGGGTTAATCTGCAATGAATTTCTAGCAACGAAGGTTTTAGAATATAGTTGAGTTGTAACCATGGCGACTGTAGTTTGAGCGAATATGTTTAAAATCACAGAATTAGATATTCTAGTATTGTTTTTTTTCATTGTTCATAAATTCTCCAACAAAATTATAATTCTTATACTCTTTTTGCAATTCTCCAATAATAATTACAATTCATATATTCTTTTTGTTTCAGGGCGAGGGTATCAAGGATGGCTACGCAGGGGACTATGCTCAACAAGGGTGGAGAGGGTGGAAAGAGGATAGACATAGCTTCAATTACATACTTAAAACTAGAAAACATAAATTTTAAATAAAATATGCAGTAATAGGTTACATAAATCTTGTAAGCGCTCCTCTAATGTTAAATAATTTTGACTTTCTAGCCCTGCCATATACATAGCTTTAGCCTTGCCTACTATACATTTCTCTAAAACTGAGCGCACCTTGGCTTCGGGCCATTTATATTGGGCCTTTAGTGCTCTTAATTCGGTAATAAACCTCTCTATGCCAAAGACGTCTCACTCTAATATTTGAAATGTGACGAGCTCGGAGGAAATGTCATGGCCGACCTGTGAGGCCCAACTGTCTAGCATTTGTCAAATTACTTGTATTGGGTTAATACTAGCATTATGGTTACAACATGGGGGGGGGGGTCGCATTCAGTGTGGAAATTTAGGGATTCAAATTCCTCATTATCATTAGTGGGCCTAACTTCTTGTTGTCTAAATGGATTGTTGGGACTTAGTGGGCCAGTTTGTTGATCTGGGGGCATTGGGGTCAAAGAACGTAAGAGCTTTTCTTGCTCTTCGAGAGAGGCCGCTTTGTGCATGCGTATAGCTTTCGCTAGCTCAGCTCTTAGCGAGTTTACCGCTTCTATAAGACTAATTATAGCACCATCCTGCTCTCCTAACTCCTCTCTCAACACCTTAATTACGTGATCTCTCTTTTTTAATTCATTATCTAGATCAATGCCCTCAAATTGATTACTTAAAGGACTATCTCTTCCTGTGGTAGCTGAATCCGGGACTTCTTCGACTGCCATTGTGCTCGGCAATGTCAGCTGTGGTTTGAAGGAAATTTTTTGGCTATCTTCTTGGGTAGCCATGGTTGCATATACGTACATGAATATTAGAACAATAAAATATATATCTATTCTCAAAAATTCTCTTATATCTTTAGAACAAATAAAATATATTTATTCTTGAAAATTACTTCAAAAAAATTCAAAATAATGTATATTTGTGTATGTGCGAGACCTCATATTGAGATGAACATATTATTCACTGCAGACCTAGATACTAAAATATTTAAACATGGCGTCTAGAAATTTTAGCATAATGTAGATTTAAAAGTTCGTTTTCTATAGCGGGCGCCACCTCAAGGTAGGATCTGAGGAATCCTATTAATTATTCTTGTATAATAAAATAAAAGAATAACTAATTTAACTCTCAAATATCAGAAGATTGCATTTTAAGTCTTAAAATCCTGTCATGATGCCAATTTTTATCCCCCATATGTCAAATACTACCAAGTAATAGGACTTCGATGGGCTAGTAATAGCCTATATCATAGAGCTTCCCTTCCCCCTGTTAGCTCTATCCTATCTTTAGAAAGGCTATCTAATTAGGTAAATTAAAGTTGCATCCCAGCATATGTTCAGCTATTCTTATGAGTACTCTCCGAGGCTGGCGTGGTAAAGCACTGGCCTTCTAAGCAAACATAATAATTGCTGAGTATACCTACTAGAATGGGGGCCTTGTTCCTATAGGACATAATCCATAGTATCGGTACCTTTCATCATCTCCAAAGTAGGCACTTATACTATTATTATATGTACGATAGAAACTAGACCTATATTATAGCTAATAAAAACACTCATACATGGCACGGGCATGCAATACTAACTATAATACCCTGACTAGGAAATACCTCTATTATCTCCACAACCTCGGCTTGGGTTGACTTAGGCACCACAAGGCACTTGAGATCCCAATACATCCTGGTTAGTACAGATTGGAGATATATATTCCTGGTGAAAGGTACCAGGTAAATATCAGGCCTCTAACACTAACCTATATCTACACTTACATGTAAACTCCCATATTAGCAATTACTAATATATCATATCTATTATGTAGGCTCTTTGCAGATACAGCTAACCCAAAGGCATAATATTTACCGAACATGGGACAGTTGTGCCAATTGATGGTTAATTCTCTCATGGGGGCTAAATAATCAGCACAACTAGACGAAATAATAGTTACCCTAACTAATCCTAATCAAAATCCAGCCCGAGCCGGCTGACTAGGGACTAAAGAGGTAAAAGGGGGACTGGCCCTTTATTATTCCTGGCCCGATAGAAAGACGCAAACTACGGTCTCTAGCAAATATACATATTTATTTGCTTAAATAAAATTAACAAAAAGTATCCTTTCCCACATTGAAGAGTTTACAAAATATGATAACCCCTTACAGAAATTAAATTAAAAAGATGTATTACAAGATAAATTTTGAGAAGGGGGAGAAGGGATGGGAGTTTGGAGTATAGCCAACTGGATTCAGGGAATACGATTTAATACTAAAAGTTTATGATATCAGACTGTCTATATTTGTGAGGATGAAAGTTTGTAGAAGATATCTATGAACTTGAAACTGGAAAAAGTTTATAATTGAGATGCTTGAAAATTAATATGGTTGCTAAGGAAATTACGGAGAAAGATGAGGGGGTGGCTAACGGTAACCTGGCAGAAGTGAAGTTAACTTTAGGTATAATTTAGATGGGACGGTGAACTGTTTTTGGAGAGGACTTTAGTGGGCACCTTCAGAAATGGTCCAAAAAATGCCACTGAACCAGCTATTGAACAGTTCGAACTCCTTGGTTACAGGAGCTTAGCTTCAGTTAGACATCAAAATTTGGGTTCCATTCCCTTCTTTATACTAGGAGGTTGTCAGGGGTGTCCAAAATGCTGTTTAATTTCCCGATAGGTTGCCATCCCTTGTCATCTGCTATCATGTAGATTAAGGTGATGTCAGCCATGTAGAGGCTCCCCCTAACGTTGATTCTTGACTAAGCTTCCATAGCCACGAATAGATGAATAAAGTTTAACTCGTAGCTTTGTTAAAATTAAATAGTATACATAATGCCGTGTATCCATTACACTAACTATATTAAAGTATACACACGGCATGAACTATTAGCGCACGAGCGCAGTTGTTCAATCAGTTGTTCGAT
>PXIH01S0035591.1:5183-15608 GCA_003024985.2 Euperipatoides rowelli
ATATATCTGTGTATTTTACGATATGAAAACCACAGCAGTTATATAGATATGACTAGCAAAAGTTTCATTATTTATATTTTCCATACCATTATTTGACTTATATTACGAGTTAGTTTTATTTTTAACGGATATTACTTTATATTTTGATTTTCTATATTGATTTTTGTCTTTTGCTTTTTTTAATCTGATCTGTATATTACAGTATCTCCACCAATTTTTTATGCATTTATTTCTTAATTTTTCTTAATCTTCTTTTTATCTTTAGAATCGTCTTTAAAATTTATTTTTTTTATGTTTTGCTTTGTTAATTGATTTTATCATTTATTTATTCATGTGAACTTTTTCCATTTGTGAAATTTGAATTATTATTGATATATTGTTTTGCCAGCTCTGTTATTTTATTTTTGTTGTCTTTTGGTTTGTTAGTCAAGTGCACAATTATCATACTGAAATCCATTTGTTTTCAGTTGTCATCTCCGCATTCTTTATTTTCTTTGAATACATTTTTATCTTTGAATTATTCATTGATTTCATTTTGATTAAATGTCAGGTTTACCTCATATATTTTTTGACATAAATGTTTCGAATTTTTAAATTTTTGATATCAACCACAATACCTTATTTTGAAGGTATATGTGAAATCTCCTAATTCATATTTAAAACATGTTGTTCATTTTACTTTAACTTTGATAATGAAGCAAATTTTCTTCATTAATTCCAAGGTTTTTCAATTGTAAGCTTAAGTTAATTTTCATCATTACCTTTCTTCTTTTTTTTTTTCAATTATTTTTAAACATGTCTAAGTACTTTTCATTATTAAATTTTCGAAATTTGAATTTGTGAGCTTGTAGAAGTCTGGTAGGTTATTTACGATATTTAATTCCATACAAGATTTAACATTGGAAGTTGCACTCACCTTTTATAGACTTTCATTCTGTTAGTCTGTCATAATTGTTGAATTTTCGACTATCAACTCAACCAAATCTTTCGACCAATATTGTAATTCACCATTTTCTTTATATAACTTCTTTCCATGTTACTAGTTGTCTGTCAATCCGCAATTTGATTTTCTTCCTTTTTTTCTATTTTTTTCTTTTTAAATGAATAAAAATTAATAGGCTTTATCGGCTTATTCACTATTCTTTAACATTATGCAGCAACACTGCACAACACCATACACCAATTAGCACCTATCTAGTTTTTAAGTATCTATGCAAATGATAATTAGCTAACCAATGAGTTTACCATGTCATTGAAAGTAAACATGACATATACATATTGATATCTCAATATGTTAATCATATTGAGATTACATTATTTTTTATGATGCTAATAAAATCTCACCCCCAATTAGTAATTCTATCACTGCTTTCAATAAAATCTCATTTTTCCCAACTAATAAAAACTTCTATAGAAGTTTTTAAAATGTTACCTGGGTTTTTAAATAGAAGCAAAAACATGTAGACGTTTCCCAACTATTTACAACTGATTTGGGAGCAGATTTTACTAAAGACCAGAAACTAGGTGTAAAAGAAAGTAGCTACACAAATTGTAGCACATCAAATTATTTAATATCTACATCATTTTCTAGTACAGCGAGCTCAGTCAAAAGTCAAACTCTACAACAAATGACATTTCATTTATGTCTCTTGTAGTTTTGCAAAGAATAGAAGCTTCTATAGTTGCAGAAAAAGGCTTATATGTATTCAAGCATTAATCCTTCATCCCACTGGTAAATCTGTGTGACAAAGTCACAAGTGTTGGGTCTGAGAGACCCAGATAGTAACCACTTAAAAGTATAAATGATTGGTAAAACTTAATATAATGTTTTACAATTTATTAATGAAAATTAGGAAATAATATTTTAAACAATAGAAAGAAAGAATAGTTTACTTTAAAAGACATAAAACATCGAAAAGTCGTCATAGTTGTTCACCATCTGAATTGTCTGAATCAGATAAACAGTTTCACTTTCATTTTCTGATTCCTGTAGTATTTGATGCACTAACTTATTATGCTCTGGATTATTTAAAGCATATTTTTCCATTTTTTTTAATGTAAAAATTAGTTGTTCTCTTGAATAAATGATGTAACAATTAACTACATTTAACGATGTAAAAAAAACTTAGGAGTTTGCATGTCTTGGGTCTGCAGGATCTAAAGCAATGACAGACAATAGAAAGTTCAATAATAACTAAACTAGATACTTTACACATGAGGTGATAATATGATTAGTTACTGAGATTACTAGGACAGCTATTATAAGTATCAAGCTACTGCAGTATTGCAATCTATAATAAATTTCTATAAACATAAGAGAATGGACTCCAGAGACCCATCCTGGTGGATGAAATGCTTAATTATTTATGACCCTAATGCTAATTACTTCATAAAATCACTTTGTTGTATTCCAATATTTTATATAAATAAAGACACTATTAGGGGCCTATTCTAAGTTTTATAGCAATGTTAAAGTTAATTTAAGCACTAACAACTGTAAAATAATTTCAATGTTGATGTCAAACAGCATAGTTAATATTCTATTTCAAATGAAGACTCTTAATGTTTTAAAATTAATTGTAAATTATGAATTCTCAGCTAATGTAATTAATTTTAATATATTGCTATTGTAAGTGATAATGTGAATAATAATTAATCTTAAAATAAAAAAACTTTTCATCAAGAAAATTATTTAACATAATCATTGACTTTGTTTATTAATATCATCGTTAATTTTCTTGACAATAAATTACAGCTAAAAAATGCATTTGAGTTTGTGTTGGTGAATATTAATAATATGTATAATAAAATACTATCCAAATCTTTCACTATTACAAGATGTAAAGATCTTTTTTAAACAAATAATAAAAAGAAAACTTTGACAATAGTTCTAAATTAAATATAGGTACTTTAGAGATTAGTACTTTCCTTAAGTTTAAATAGATAATACTGAATAGAAGTACGGACAGGGCTGTAGTGGGGGTATATGGAGTATACTACCCACTTCCTTATTTTAAGAAATACGGTATACTTACTTCCGGCAGCTATAACACTGCAAGTATACGGCAAAAATAGTGNATACCCATTTCTAAATATTGAAAAATAATGTACCTTATTTTATAGATTAAAAAAAAAAAACATTATTAATAACATGCCATATTTGTATGCTATATATTTATCAATTATGCAATAAATTTCAATTAAACTTACTAGTCAGTGAATACGATTATTAACTTTTTATTGCCTAATTTGTCTATCTTTTAAATGTGCATATTTTTATTAAAGAGAAAATCTTGTTAGTAAAATTACATTATAAAGAAGCATAAATTTCCCAAAATATAAGATGTTTTATTTACCATTCAGCATTCTCACTGACTTTTTAAAATGTTATTGATTAGATATCAAACACTATCAGAACATAAAGAAAGGGTTCAATATTGACTTTTCCAGGCTGTAAAAACTAGCCCCTACCCAGATACATCTTAAATCTGTTGCAACTATCAAATTATTGATTAGCGTCTAAAAAAAAAAAGCTTATCAAAATTAGAAGCCAATTAGAATATGCACACTTACAATTTTGCAATACAGCCCTGAGTACAGTATATGGATTTCCAAGCTAGAGATGTCCATTTACTGCCAAATATTTGGATTTTGTAATAAAAATTGCTTTGAATGCTCTGCCTGCTGTTGACACATTAGTTAATTAATTTTATTTTAATATTCCCAAACTTGTGTTCCTTTTGTAACTATATTGAAATGACTTATAATATGTTGCGACATCATAATCATTTCAAACAACGTCAACAATGGCTGGACTAGTAGCTCAAAATGGACCTTGATCAATAACTTAATGGCATTTGTTAATGTCTGTCCACATGACCAACAAAGTAAAGATTAGGTTATTGAACATTGTGTAATTAAACTGTTGAAAGTTAGAACGTTTCAGGATAGGAGAATTGCTCCAATTGCTTTTATAAAATTAACAATAAAAAAATATATGAGTTGTATAATCAGTTTTTGCCCAAAGACTTTGTGTACTGGAAGCTTGTATTCCTTAACATTAAGTTTATTGACTTTTCTATATCTCAGCACAGTGTTTCCCAATCACATTTGGCTTTGGAATCCTTTCAAACTTGTTAAAAAATTTATATACCCCATCCTTAAGCATTGGCCACAATAGGACTCTACTAGTACTGTTTAAGTTATCAAACACTTTCCCAGAATATCTTCTTTGTGCTGGTTTAGTTTCGGCAGTCTGGCACACCTTTCTGTACTGATAATCCATCAATATGGCTTTACTTGCACTTTTTTAAGTTATTGTGTGCTGCCCCAGAATATCTTCACTGTGTTGTTTTAGGGTTGACAGTCATGTACACATTGCTGTACTTACAATCTATCAATATGGATCCAGTAGAATTGTTTAAGTTCTTGTGCACTGCCCCAGAATTTCTTCTTTGTCATGTTTTATCTTCTGTAGTCAGCTACATATTGCTGTACTTACAATCCATCAATATGGATCCAGTAGCACTTAAGTACTCACATAGTATCCCAGAATATCTTCTCTGTGCTGTTTTAGCTTCTGCAGTCTGGTACACATTGATGTACTTACAATCCATCAATATAGCTCCATTAGCACTTGTTTAAGTTATCATGTATTGTCCCAGAATATATTCTCTGTAATGGTTTAGCTTCTGCAGTCAGGTACACATTTCTGTACTTACAATACATCAACATGGCTCCAGTAGTGTTTGTTTAAGTTCTTGTGCACTGCCCCAGCAAGCTGTTTTAGCTTTGGCAGTCTGGTATACATTGCTTACTTACAATCCATCAATGTTTAAATAGTTATTTATTTATTTATTTATTTATTTATTTATATTCAAATGTTATTATGATGTAACTTTCTCATGAACCCTAATGTTAACCTCCTGTAAATCCAGGGTTCTAGGGAACTCTATTTGGGAAGCACTGCTGTAGCTGGTTGGAGAATATTTTAAGGCATGCAGTCTTTTGGTTTGTTAATCCTGCAATAGTCATGGTCAGAAAGTTACAAGAGTCGCTGTGGTGTTTCTGTGAGATACATGTGTATATTTTCATCTTTCTCAATATTTAATATTTGAAAATCAACTAAATATAATAAATTCTTTAAAGTTTGACAATTGTATGTTCTTAAATGATAGTTTGATACAATGTTAATTATATAACATTCGGAAAAACTGTGAAAAAAAGAGCTGCATTAATAGTCGCTGTATCTAATAGATATATATCTTATTAAAAAATAAAAATAATGACACATTTAAACAAAAAAATGCATTGCATGAAATGTTTTGCTTCAATAACTAAAATAAGTTAGAAAACATTAATATTAATTAAAATAATATTAAATTTAATTAAAAAAAAAAACTTATGTAAGTCGTCACGGTGTATCTGACAGATAAAATCACATGTAATCAAGGTATGCCTTGCCGTCACAGCACCGTCTAATTGACTGATGAAAAAACTCATTAATTCAGGCACATATAAGACTGTATAATATTCTAGCTCAGCACATTAGCTACAAATTAATTTTTGAAAATTAATAATTATGTATCTCACAGATACCGTGTTGACTGCAGGGTTAAGTAAAATGTTCTGATTTTCTGAACTATTTCAGTGGGGTTAATTATGCACAATTCATAGGTTTGTAGAGTATTGTTTTAATTTGTTGTGAATTTTTGTTTTGGTGGAAGTTTAATATATAGGCCTATATATTTTTATTTTGGATAATGTTTTATAATTTGAATCAATGGATAGCTAATGATGCAAAGATGATTTATGAAATAAAATATGTGACCATATTTTATGCAATTAAAAATAAATGCCGGAAAATAGTGCAACAAATTTGTTTGATATTTTATTATAAACTGCATGTAATTAATGAAATTATTACAAATAATTTCTTAATCTTTAATTTCATGCTGAATAATTATTATAAAAAACATACAAGTACTTTTCAAAAAAGATTGTTTTCCTTATTTTAGTTAGGCTGCTAGTAATCTAAGCTGAATAATTATGACAGACAGATCAACAAACCACTTTGGTCCTATGGAAGCGATTTGGTTCAGGGTCCTATGTTAGTGCTTTGGTTCAAGTTCTTTGTATGTGAAGATACTTTTGGCCCTCATGGGTTATCTAGTCTGTGAATTTGTTATAAAGCAATAATTAGGAAACTCGTTATATCTTCAAAAATTTAGTATAAACTCTGGGGCAGTTAGCCAAAATACTGTCTCTTTTGTTTTTCATAGGGGTAATATTTAATTTATAGTTTGTTTTTCTATTGAATCAAATTATTAAAACCAAAATTCACTACACACATGAGGGCATCCAGAAGAGGGAAGAGGGAATCAACCACCCCTGGAAAAATTATAACAACTAAAAATGTAGATATTTAATCTAAAGTGATCTATATTTCAAGTTTAAAGTATTGAGTTCCCCCCCCTTCCCTTTCCCGGATAAATTAGACCAACCAAAAATTTAGATATTTAATATAAAGTTGTCCATCTTTAATAATTTTACAAGTGTGAATATCGATTAATGGTTTTCAAAATTTCCATACAATCACAAAATAAAAATAAGATTACCAAAATATTTTTACTAAAATACCCTATAATCAAAATAAATATAAAAAAAAGCATATAATTAATGTAAATAATTAAAATAATGAAGCAAGACGATAAACTTAAAGCCTAATTAATTGTAGTAATAATTGCTACTTCACACTTATAATATTATTAACTCATTAGCTGCCACCATATAAAAAAAAAGAGATTACCCCGGGGTCACAATAAAAATTTCAGATCAACTAACTTTTATTAATATAAAAATAGTGAAATATACATACAGATAAAAAAAAATAGTAATTTATTATGCCTCAAAATGTGAGATCATGGGTGATTCTCATGGCACCTCTAGAGGTAATATTTATATGCTATAAGTATTACAAGAATGTCTGAGAAACTAAGTGAAATTTACACCATAATATACCAAAAATTTAACAATATACCAAAATGTTACTAAAAACCACCAATTTTACCTATTAAATGCAACACGGCTTTGCCGGTACCGGTAAACCAAATGTTAGAAATAATTAATTAAAAAAATTACCTTCAGATGGCAGCACAAATCAAATCAGATGAAAATCAGATGCCTGAGAATGTCTAGTGTGCCATACTATATAACTTTAACTATTATTATACAAGCCATGCCAATAGAAATCATTAATATTGAAATAGCTTTTGAGGATCACCAGTGACCTCATGGCACAATAGTAAACTCTTACTGAGGATCACCTGTGATCCTCTTGGAACAATGGTAAACCCTTACTGAGGATCACTGGTGATCCTCATGGCACAGTGGTAAACTCTTATTGAGGATCACCAGTGATCCTCATGGCACAGTGTTAAACTCTCACTGAGGATCACAAAGGTGATCCTCATGGCACAGTGGTAAACTCTCACTGAGGATCACAGGTGATCCTCATGGCACAGTGGTAAACTCTTACTGAGGATCACCGGTGATCCTCATGGCACAGTGGTAAACTCTTACTGAGGATCACCGGTGATCCTCATGGCACAGTGGTAAACACTTACTGAAGATCACTGGTGATCCTCATGGCACATTGGTAAATTCATACTGAGGATCACCAGTGATCCTCATGACACAGTGGTAAACTCTTACTGAGGATCACTGGTGATCTTCATGGCACAGTGGTAAACTCTTACTGAGAATCACCGGTGATCCTCATGGCACAGTGGTAATCTCTTACTGAGGATCACCGGTGATCCTCTTGGCACAGTGGTAAACTCTTACTGAGAATCACCAGTGATCCTCATGGCACAGTGGTAAACTCTTACTGAGAATCACCGGTGATCCTCATGGCACAGTGGTAATCTCTTACTGATGATCACCGGTGATCCTCTTGGCACAGTGGTAAACTCTTACTGAGAATCACCGGTGATCTTCATGGCACAGTACCAAGACACACACATACCTTGGATAGCCATTATAGCTATATATATATTCCCCCATGTGATGTAATATCTGATTATATTTCTTTTGAAGTAGACCGACTCCTATCTATTAACCAAAGGCAAATATATCTTATCTACTTAGATTCATTGGTTTTAAGCAGATAATCAATAAACCTACAGGAGGCAATAACATTATTAATTAATGTTACACTAATGTAAAATTTGCCAATACTGTATTTATTTTGCAACCTATTGCTGACTCTGACCATGCGACAATCAAAATTTGACCTGATCAACATGGCTTACCTGCTTCTACTAAAACTTATAAATTGGTCAGAAAAAGGAACAAGTCATGCTGTATCTCTATAGGTTTTATTCTAAGTAACTTTGACTGGACTACTTGGTACAATATTCAGGATGTTGAATTTGCAGATAATTTATTTCATTTATTTTTATTACATTTATATAATATATGTTTCCCTCTAAAAACATTTATATCAAATGATAATAATCCTCATTGGATCACCCACCAGATTTTAAATATGATTAAAACAAGAAATCAGTGCTATGATAAGGAAAATAAACAAAAATCCACTCAACTAAATAATGTCATTAAAAACATGATTAGTGCCTCTAAACAAAATTATTTAAATAATATTAGCCAACAAACACCTTGTCACATGAATTTTATCAAAAGATTAAATGTCTTACAGACATTAATACAAAAAGGGAATTACTTAACTTCCCGGAATCTAGCAAAGAATAGACTGAACATGCAATTATCTCATATTTTGAAAATTTGGCTATTATTCATAATTCTGTTGACCCAAGAACCTTACAATATTCTGAAGATGAATCTCCAATTCCACAAATTGAAATTTTTGAAGTATTTCTGCTTTAACTAGACTAAATACTCATGGGTCATCTTCCCCTTTTGACACCCTCCCCCTTTATCTATAATGAGTTTGCTGAGCTAATTGCACAGCCTATCACTCACCTAATTAACTTGTCATTAACAAAAGGAATTTGTCCTGATATATGGAAAATGTCTTTTTTATACCTATTCCAAAAAACAAAAATCATATAGTTCCAGAAGACCTATTGCAAATTATCTCTCCCATTGTTAAAATTTGCGAAAAATTTATTTTGAATCATAAATTTAATAAAATATCAAAGTACATAGATCCTAATCAATTTGGAGGAATAGCTGGGCGTTCCACCCAACAGCACCTTTCCATCTTCCTTGATAGAATAATTAGAAATTTAAAAGACACAAATAATACAGCATGTACTATCATCACAGACTACCAAAAAGATTTTGACAATGTTGACCATTTATCATTTTATAATGAATTTATCAAATTAAATCCCCCAATTTTTCTATCAAATGGATCTGAACATTTCATCATCATAGAATTAGTTTTCTTGGAGGACAAAATGGGGACTGAACTAAAAAAATTAGGAGTTCTAATAAAATTCCACAAGGAGCTGCAATGGGCTCATTCATGTTTGCTATACTGGTAAATAATATTGCAAGAGATAATAGAGGGATCACTAAAGAATGTTGATGACATAACTATTACAACAATAGTGGATAGTAAGTCTACTCATCAGCCACAGATTTTGTTTGATTAGGGAGTCTAATGAGGTCAAACCTCCCTTAAACATGAAAAACTATCAATTGATTTAAGCTTTGGTGATACTAAACTACAACTTTTGTGCTTCCTTCTGTCTACTAGGAATCATCATACAAGACAATTTCAAATGGGATAGCCATGTTAAGAAAATTATTACTAATGCAAATAAAAAAATGCACTTCATTTATACAATGAGGAGGATTTGTATAGACAAGTACTACCTTAAAATTGTATATATTACCTTCATAAGAACATCATTAGTGTACTGTGCCCCAATATGGCAAGCATCGCCAACAAAAAACCAAATTGAAGTTATTGAAAATGTTGAAAATAGGGCAATCAAAATAATAATGGGTAACGACTAACGTGGAAGTTCTCATGCTCTTAAACTTCTATCTTTGGACTCTTTAGAAGAAAGAAGAATTCTTTTACATAGAGCATTTGCTAAATATTTTCTTAAAATTTTTCCTCAATACTTCCCACCAACTCATGATTAAACTTCAGGGATGTGTACTGGAGGTTCTCTCCTATATAGAATGCCATATGCTAACACAAATAGAATGAAGTACTCTCCAATTCTATCTTATATTAAAGCCATTAATCAGGACACAATTTTAAATTGAACTTATTCATTTGTTAATCATACATAATTTTTGTTGTTGTTGTTGTTTTTATTTCATCTTACCTTTCTGTAATGAATTTCATATCCTGTTTGGGCCAGAAATTCAACTCTTATTTGTATGTATTGTAATTTCGTATGACAATAAACGACATAATAATAA
>PXIH01S0035647.1:8311-20052 GCA_003024985.2 Euperipatoides rowelli
ATACAATGGTTATCATAGGCGATGTCTAATAAAAAAAGACTTTATTGTCAAATAAAATACAGCAGGCTATAATTATGAATTGAAAAATAAAGTTAACAGAATTTAAAAAAGTAATTAGTTATAGTAACGGTAAGTTACTTCTTTAATAATTTGTAACTAATTACCCACTTAAATACTCCAACATAAATGTAACTAGTTACTTGAATCGTTACTGAAAAAAGTAATTATTAATTACAGTTACTCGTTCCTTTTACTCAAATACTCCCCAACACTGTTGGTATAGAATGGATTTGATTAATATATCAATTTGATTAATACAAATGTTATAATAAAAAATATGTTAAGAATTTACTTATCTTTTGCAATATAAACAACCATCAAATCACTTCATCTAATAATGATAGATTTTCATATTTTGGTACTATATCGCTGTCCGTTTTAAACTTGTTCTATAACAGTTAAACAATAAAAATTAGAAAAAGTTATACATTAAGATGAGTGATGATTTTTTGGTATATCAAATATAGTTGAAATTTTGAAATAAGATTTTAATGAGAATAACCTTTCTAGAGTCAGAATTTATTTCAGGCATTAGAAATATTATCCACTGAGTGGACGCCAACGCCAAGAGCAAAGACGGTTGCTGCTATCTGATTTACAAGGTTTAATTTTTTTTAATAAACTATTATTGATTTTCCTTCAATAATTAAGCATATTCTATTAAATAGTAACCCGTCGCAAAAAAAGTGTCATATATTTATGGTCTGTCATATTATTGTGTTGTCAATTTTTTTTCAAATTTCAGACCTTCACCATAAGTGGTCTTCCAGGTTCCTTGATGAATTGTTTTTATTTTATACCTGACCAAATTTATAAGTATAAATAGCCGTAATGATTCATTAACCTTACAAATCATACTATTACGATCTTAATACAGCTATAAATTATAGCAAGGGGTTGACTCTAAATATTCCAAGCTTTTAAAATATGTGATCACAAAGTCAATGCAAAGTAGAAGTCATTCCTAACAGATAACTAGGACTAGAGTACCATCTCAAATCCCATTGGTTTAATTAATACAATCACCTGTTACTGACTTGGAATAGAAAACATCCTTAAATAACTAAGTAAATAATAAAAAAAAAGAATTCTTATTCTACTTTAAAATTAAACTCATCAATTTACACCGGAACATACAAATTTATAAAACACTGAAAGCTTTGAAACCTGAAAAAAAAAATACAATTTTTTGGATAGTTTTGTTTATAAGTGTGTGTAGGACAGTTTTCACTTAAGGAAGGCTGATCTCAATTTAGTTAGGGGCTCATATATCTAGGCACAAGAGATACGGTACAACTATTTCTGCCTAAAGTATTCATAAGTCTAAATTAACAAGGGGATGGCACAAGAAAAATGGCAAAAATAAAATACATTTTTTATACGATTCAAATAAAAATAAAGAAATGCATGAGAATAAAATCAACTCCAGCATCGAAGGTTAAATTAAAACTCTTGATTTAAAGTGTTATTAAATAAATTGTTTCTTTTTCTTTTGAAATATAGTTTTTTACGTTTTCCTTTAGAAAGAGCTTATTTACAAATGGTGTTTTTCTCACAGAATAATTATACTGAAAAATAGTTTAAATGGGCTTTCCCAATAATAGTAATAAATAATTGACTTATTTTTAACATTTAAATAATTAGATGGTAATTATAAAATATAACAAAAATTAAATGAATAGAATACCCTACCCCCCCCCCCCCAACATAAAAAAAATTAATTTAAACTATATAAAAAAATTGATTTCAACACTTCTATGAATTTAACAGATAAAAAAATGATTAAAAACTTACATTAAATTAAAAATAGATGACTTGACTGGTTCGCCTCAGGAATATCTTAAAGGAAGAATGGGGAGGAATATCTCATTTTTCTTGGAATCGAAAACAGAGCTTCGAGGAGGTAATTATAAGAAACACTTGTAAAGGGGAAACTACAGGATAAAGTTTACATGATTTCATTTTTGATAGGGACAAATGGTTGGTGATTTACTATATTCTTTTCACAAATTAGATAAATTAAATTTTACGATTGTTAATTAAAATGTGGTGTAAAATGCACAAAAATCTTCACTTGATAAATGGATTAGTATAAGAAATTGGTGAATTATCTGGAGAGCTTCCTTTGGTTACTGGAGCTTAATTAGTGGTTTTCATCCTGATCTTAAGATGTTCAAACCTTTAATTGTGATGACTAGCGATGTTTTCATTAGGTTAGGCATCAGAAACTGGTCTACTTCATATGGCTACTAGCTACACCAAGTGTTCAATCTCCGAAATTTCTTCTGTCTACAGTGGCATATTATTTTTCTTTGAAAATTTTCAAGTTAATTATTCATAATGTAGATATCAGGAAAAAAAANAAAATTTTATGCTTCCAGCAGCAGGATTTGGATCAAGATCTCTCCAAGATCCAACACAGTTTGACTCGAGACAAGCTCAGACTCCACCTTACCCTTTAGACTCAAAACAGCCAATCAGAGGTCAGATTGCATTCTATCTGCAGTCCGACTTCTGGTTGGCTGTTATTTTATTTATTACTTATTTTTAATATGCTATAATAGTTGCGATTAGGGTATGGTTGAGGTTAGAGATCCATTAATTTGCTATATTCATGTTGGACATAGGGTCAGGGTAATGTTAAGGACTAGAGATCCTTTAATTGGCTGAAGTATAAGGTGGAGTCTGAGATCCAGATGCTAGTATTGATAACTATTATATGGCAATTATGTGTTAAATTTTCACAAATGCTGGTTGAATGTTTTATTAACTATTAAAACACTTTGAGAATTAATGAAAATTATTAATACCAGTATTTTTACTGACAAACGCACAAAATTTCAACAGTTATGCAAATTAGGAAATTTAATATCAAACTATGAGAAATCAAAATCATTACACAATAGATGTAGAGATCTACCTAAAATCAGCTGGAGATGTACCAGTTGTGATTGATCTAAAGCATAGTGAAATAGTCCTACACAAAAAGGATATTTAAAAAATAGTATGGATAAATTGAATAATTGTTTAAAGCTAAAAGAAACTTAGAAATCGTTCTGCTTCTTTAATAAATTATAAGCTTGTAATTCGGATCTGTAGACTTTGAAGCTGCAAACATTAAAACATGATAATCTCAAAGTCGAGAAGTCTTTAGTTGCGATTTCCCAACTTTGGTCCATATTTTTATTAGCTGTCACACTGTAGGTATTCTAGCAAGTATAGCAGCAGAATTCTCTCTGTAGGAGAGAGAAAATATAGCGGCATTTTGTCTGATATACAGCAAGATATATACAGCAAATATAGAAGTGAAATACTCTGATTTAGGATAGACTGCATCAAATACAATTGTTCATAGCGTAGTTAGATTTGGGCAGAAAGGGGGAGACAAAAAAATAGGTGGGGTCACAGACCATCAAATTTGATATAAGCTTTCATAATTTAACAAATTTTGGACCTCTCAATTATCTAGTAATTTATTAAAAAAATGTAAAGTTGCCAAAAATCAAAAATGGAAGATTTAGTGACTAAAGCCAATAAGTAGTCAGTTGGGTGCCTATCCAAATAGAAATATGGACTGCTAACAAAACAGGAGCGGCCGCTTCTCAGTACCATCCTTGGCTAAGCCAGGGGTGTATAAACTGTGGCCTTTTCAGATGTTTCGTTCAGCCTTTTCATATATTTTCAAAAAGGCCGCTTGCGGATTTTAAGGTGTTAATATGGCTTTAACACACACAGTATTTTATCAATTATGTATCATTATAATTTATATTTTGTAAATTATATATTTTCAATCTTAAAAAAATGAAGATTAATGTCAATAAAACAAAATTAATATTTGGATTTAACACCCCCCCCCCTCAAAACAAGTCATTCTTTTTAAACAACCTAGATTCGTATATTTATAATTACATTTATAGCCAGCTAATTACTCTCTTCATTTGAAGTTTTACTATTGTCATTTCTAAATCCCCAGAATAATTGAAAACATGTTTCTCCTCCTCTTTAATTTTTACAATTTTTGACAATAGTCATTAACATCTATTAACCCTCCCACTACTAAGCATAATCTTAAAAGTAAGACATTTTAGAATGATTACTTTACCCGGAGCTCGATTATTTAAACGATTAAATGTTTCTAATGAAGAAATTAAGAAGAATTTTCATTCACAAAACAATAGTTCTGCTGGTCAATATGTTAGTGGCTCATTTTTTTCAAGTTATGAACTCAACTTCTAATTAGAAATACACGGGTCATCTAATAAAAATGGTAATAGGCCTAAATGCTGAGATAGAAGAGGCAGAGCAGGTAGCTTTTGCTTTAGTTTTATTATTTGGAAAATTATTATTAATTTATTATTAATCATAATAAAGATTATGATATTGATAATTACCGTAGATGATGATAATAAGCATTTTCTACAGACAATAATCAATAAATACAGTATCAAGGGCATCTAGAGGTGAGGGGGGCATCAGCCCACCCTCTGGGTAAATTGTGTCTTTTTTTAACATGTGAAAATATTTTTATTTATTTTTTTTGCAAATAAAATAATAATCATGACACATGATTATAATTATTGCCACAACCAACACTAGAAAAAGTTATTAAAACGTCCACATAACCTTTAAAAAAAGCTTCTCAAATTTATAAAATATTCACAACAAAGTGTGTGCGGTCTTATGAGAAATCCATGAAGTGACATGCGGCCTTCCAATGCCAAAAGATTCCCACCCCTGGGCTAAGCCATTGTGATTGTTATTTCATGAAAAAACTGTCTATTTTCTTCTTCGCCTTCTACATCCAATATATAAATATGTTAGGAAAGTATATACACCTTTCTCTGACTTAGCAAATGATAATTTAAATGTAATTGCTATAGTCATTATAATGACTGTCTAACGAACATATTTTTTTGCAAGTATTTTTTAAAATGCTCTCATACGATAGTAAATACCAGACAAAACAACCAAATATAATTGGTACTGGTATACTTTGATTCTAATGCAATTTCAAGTGTCCTCAAAATATTTTTTTGATTTAATGTAGCCTAAATTTATCGCAATGAAAAATATATACATTCTAATTTTTGAAAAAAATAAAATGTGTTTTTGCATTTTTGTGGAATTTTTTTTTTAAAATATATTTCCTGAAGGAAATTTGTGTTTTTATTTGCACTATATACAATTGACATCTATTATATATCAAGATACAGAAAAAAATCCCCAGTGCGTACTGATGTCGAAAGAAAACTTGTCATTTTTCACACCGGGACTGCACAGGATCAAACCCACAATCCTTTACATGCATTAGCTCCGATCCTTTACATGCATTAGCTCCGATCCTTTACATGCATTAGCTCCGGCAACCAACAGTCTAGCCCACCAGAGCTGTACAAATTATGTGGAATTTATTTTTCTTCATTAACAGGGTATTAAATCTGGTCTTGAATCAGACTGTCAATGAAACTTGAATGTAAATTGTTTATTTCTCAGTTTTAATACTAATGGTCAGGACTATAAGTCTGTTATTGCAAGACGGCAATTATGTTGGAAAAGAACTGACAAGTCAATAAATGGGTATTATTATTAATGTATGCATGATTATTTCATAGTATGTTTAACTGTATTACGCTAACGTTTTTAGAATTTGATATATTGTTTACTTTTATACAGGGACATGCACAGTTATTTTGCTTTTATCTTGAAGTGCGTGTGCCTTGCCTTTTTTTCTGGTTCACCATAACCGTACAGTAGCTCAATAAAGCTCCAAGAGTTTTTATTCAGGATTAATAATCTAAATGTAGTTAGTCTTTCAATTTATGTATATTTAGTTGAGTTAGGGAAGATAGTGAGTCAGGTTAATTAATGTCTAGGTGCTTGCAGGTTGAAATTCCAACATGTTACACTCAAAAATTTTAAGTAAAAAGTACACAATAAAAATGTAAGAAGAAAAAAGAACTTGTGTTATTATAAAGCTGAAATCTAATTAAGGCAACTTTTGTAAACATTTTAATCATTTATCACATAATTAGGAAGAACCATAGGTGACATTATAATAAAAAATGAGAAAAGGATTCTCAATCTTGAATTATTATAGACAGCATTACACATGCAATTCATCAATTTGATGAGTTGGAGAAAAAAAAATACACCCAGCTTAAAATTAAACATGACAAAATAACTGTGCCTGCATTGTTAAGTCAACCCTGAAATCTAACAGCTTAACAAAATAAAATGATGTATATAAAATGATATAGTTTCAATTTTTAAATTACAGTATTTACAATTATTATTTTAACGATTTATGAAACATTAATATTTTAAATTAGGTGCAATAACTTGCATGACTTTTCCTGCAATTTTATAACTTAGAATGTAATTATATATCGAGCATAGCTACGGCAGTGGACTCCTTTTGATAACTCTGCCAAAACATTACTAAACGATTATCTTTATTGCGACAAAATCCTTTAAAATCGTCCAAAAATTTATCAAAGAATGCCTCATCACCAGTTGTGTTGGAGCGCCATTTCTTCGTCAATAGATTATTCCAAGACCACAAGAATCCTAATTTATGTGGTGACTGATGTTGCTCCTCTTTATTAAACAATTTATTAACTCCGTGCAAATTTTTATTTGAATCTATTATTACAAAAGAACATCCAGTCACATGTACATAAGGACTATTATCAAAATTTAATGGGCCCTTTTCTTGTGCCATCAAGATAAATCCAAATTTCTCAAGAATAGCCTTCTGAAAGAAAAACCTCCCCTGACTACGAGTGGTTTTATCGAATTCTTCAAAGGAATGTCGATCAGGAGATGCAAGGCAACTAATGTTAAGCGGAAGAAAAATAGGCCCTCTGAGAGGATCAGAATTGGGTGAATAGGATAAAGCAAATGGATCGGTTGGCACTGGAATTAAATGAAAACCACAAGCAGCAGCTTTTCTAGACCATCCATATATCAGCTCCCCTAGTATTGGACCAGTAGCAACCATCCATTGAACTATCAATTCATATGCATAATTGACATAATAAGTGGTATGATATCTTGCACTACCCCACTCCTTACGATCACTTCGATTACTAATATCAATATCTAAATTAACAGTTTTCAGATCAATAAATTTGGGGTCTTTTGTATCGGCTTGCATATCTTCACTTATGAAGTTGTAGGAGCATTCGTATCCATAATCAAATTCCACTTCAAACCAATGATTTTGAAAATTAGTTACCGACCATATATTCACTTGTGACAAATCTTTTGAAGAATCTGGAATGTAGTACAAATAAAAACCATGAATAAAGCAATGTTTTTTATCACCAGAAGCATGAATGATAAGATGTTCCGTTGTCAATTTTTGGAGAAGAGAGATAGCAATATCAGTGGTTACAGCACCTTCCACATTCATTTGAACCCAAGCAGTAGCTTCAGCACTGATGAAACAATTGGATGGTAGACCATTTTGTTTAATAAGAAAATTTAGCCCAATTTGAGGGTGTTTCATGGTGGCACATATGTCTATTAGCTGTGAAGAAATAGTCAAGCTACAATCTTCAACAGCATTATCTTCAGATATGAGAGATTCAACCAATTCTGCAGTATCATAAACCTTAAGATCCTGTTTAGGTTTCCTGGTATTAGCTGGTCGTTTAATTCTATTGATTATTTCCATAAATCGAATGAATCCATTTTGAAGTTGTTCAATTTCTTCCAGAGTTTTCTCCCCATACAAATCATAATGATTTGCACCTTCTTGAACACGTTTAGTGCCAGAATTATTACAAGGAAGGACAAAAATTCTAATGCGCCAATACTTTAAGAAATTGTTAAGATAATATTCTCCTTCCCCTTGAGTACAAAGATAATGATCTAAATAATTCCAATTATAATTTTCCAATTTTTCATGACTGAAATCAATCCATGAGACTTCATAACACTCACTATTTGGTGCCTGAAATCTGTATCGATAATGAATGAACATAGTTGGATAAGGATGTTTTGGTGTATACCTTGTTACTGTGATGGTTTGTCCATTTAAAGCTATTTGGTGAAATATTCTTCCAATACTTAACAAATGTTCTTCAGATTGTTCAGTTTTAGATCGAACTCTTATTATAGATGATGTATATTGTGGACTTGAACTGATAGGAACTGAGGAAATGGAAGTTGTACTTTTAGGCAGAATTATGAGTTGGAAACCATGTTGTAACCTTTCTCCCACAACTTCGTTAAAAACTTCATAAGTGCTGAGTGGCTGATAATCATGTAAATTATCATCATCACATATTTTACTGTGCACTGTATCACTATTTACATCATCAGGAAGAAGACTGTAATAACAAACCATATAATCATTTACCAAGCTTGTTTTGTCAGGAAAATAATCTGTTGTAATGGGTAAACATGCAGGTAATGTTATGGATTTCCAATCAACTCCAGTAGTCAAGGTTGGAGTCCATTCTTGTTCACCTGTAACTCCCCAAACCCATAATAAATTTTTGTTGAATTGTCCACTTGTAGTTCTTGGTTGAGGTGTTTGTCTTGAACGGTAATTCTTGTGATCATTTTGTTCATTGTTGGCTAATAGACTGCTAATACTAATTTCACTTTGATTACTTGGAAAACCTGTAACTGGTGAACTTCCTCTTTCTAAATCTAATATGCTATCCTGACTTTGTATTCGTTCAAGACCACCAATTTCCAAACTGTCTTGCCTCCATAATGACACACGTTGCTTGCGAGCTTCTACTGCTAACTGAGCTGCTTGTACCGCCTCCTGAGTAGGAAGGGCAAAGGAATTATTTTTCCCTCTGATATTACATCCTAATGTTTGATAATGGTGTGTCTGCATAGCAGCTCCAGAGGGATCTAATGGAAAAGCATGAACCCATCGTCTACGATTTGAAGTCAATTTGATTGGCATATGTGAAGGAGAAAAAGGATTGATTAATGCACGGTTAGGCCTATAGTTCATTAAAGGAGTTTTTCTGAAATTATCAATTGATGTTCCAGCACTTCCTACAATAGTTCTTTGAGGATGATAGCTTTCCAAATCCTGGGAATCTTTAGAACTAAAAGTATTATGTCGGACATGCGCATTTACTGTTCCTAAAGATGATGATTGAAGATTAAATTCAGCTACAATTTTTTGAGGAATACCAATAGCATGAGAATGGGGTACTGCTGCAGGTTCAGAAAAATGTTCTTTGTGACCAGATAAATCAACAAGTGGAATTCGTTGACGTGATACTTGAGAGCTATACATACGTTCTGGTCGTGCACGGAAACGCTCCAAACTTTTGGTTTGACTGGCTTGGCGCACACATCTAGATGAAGACATTTTAAATACTTGATTATCATATTCTTCATAATTGACTAAATTTGGCAGATTATTATTTTCAGTTGGCTTTTTAGGGCATGTTTGTGTGAAACCATTTTTTTTATCATCTTTAAGCTGCTTAGCCTTTTTTAAAGGAATTTTAATTCTAGGAATAAAACTGACACTACTACATCTAACTTGATTTCTTGATGTAAAAAAGCTATAATTTATCCAGTGGGGGATATTATAGTCATCCCCTACATCTAGGCTATCAGTTTTAGTTTTATTATGAAATTTAAACAGTGGCACAGCATGAAGCGGTTGTTCTCCAAGACAAATCAAATCACTACCAATTCCATTATCAATAGTCCTCTGTTTAGTAACATTTGTTAATTCACGATCGACTTCAAATACCCCAGCACCTGGAGTAATTACAACTGATAACTGACCAGTTCTTTCAAAGTTCCGATCGACATAATGTTTCTCAAAAACATTTAAAGACATATTTAATACTTCCAAAAAATTACCTTGGGCAGCTGTGGAATTTTTTCCTTTAGGCACATGAAAACCAGGACGCTCATGATATCGTAAGACAGAATCGTGATAATCATTAAATGCCTTCTTTAATGTTACTAAAATTGATGTCCAGTCATCGTATCTTTCATTCTGAATGATTATCCTATAGAAATCTTCATAGAAACGATTTAAATGATCTTGCTGAAGGCATTCTGTCATATAGGATGGGAACTCATCAATTGATTGGGCCTCATAAAATGTCCTAGAAAATAATACAATCGTGACATCATGGTTGATATTTTTTTCCTTCCACCTGTTAAAAAGTTCAGTTAAAAAGCCTCCAACCGCCTTTTCAAAATATAAATCGCCATTAGTATCAAACTGCCACATTTCATAACTCATTTGAATAAAAAGATAAACCATGGCCGTTAAAGATCTGAATACAACCCTTGTATCTTCAGATATAACTCCACATGCAACCATTTCTCCCTGAGACCACATTTCGTGAATCTGAGCTCTCATCAGTGACGATTCGACTTTCTTATTAAGGTAGGCACACGTGTTTATTAAGCTTTTCTTTAAACGCCACATGTCACTTCTACTAAAGTACTGCTCTTTAAAAACAAGTTCTACCAGATCTAAAATAACGTCTTTAGAATTGACAACAGCAACATTAACATCTTTAAATGTACGTAAACAAAACGTATTGGCAACAGTTTGGTCAACACTTATAGTGTCTTTCTGCTGAAAATCTTCCCTAAATGTCTCTGCTTGAACTTGTAATAAAAGTCGACTGAATTCATCTTCAGGGTGATGAATTTCAACAATATCACCAACATTTATTGTAGCAAAATCTTTCGGATTAATCACCAAATCCGCTCCACTAAAATTTTTCTGATGAACTAAAAGCTTAAATAATTTCATGCTGCAAATATCAATCAAATCCTTCTTCACATATAATGCATTTATAAAACATAAAAGTAGCGGGGTTTAGTAGACGTATTCTTTTTTAGTATTAATCGTAATGTTACACTGAATCATTATTATTTACACAAGCTATTTAGCATTCATACAACTTTAAAGTTCCACACAATTAAGGGGATGCTTCAGAAACTTTCTTGACGTTTCTCAGTCTAAACAACGAATACAAAGTTCTGTAAACTGTAACTATTAATAGTTTAAAGAATAAATATACAATATGTATAATGAAATACTACCCTTTATAGCTAAACTATAGTGACTAGAAAAGCTAAATTACTATCATCTAATCGTATCAGCATTCAGCATTATTCTTCAATAAATAGAGGTCGCCACCATAGTCACCCAAACGGAAGTTTTCATTGAGAAGCTAAATGGTCACTGACCCTGCTAATGTATTACCACGATATACGTATAATCGTGGTCTTGACTAAAACGGATAGCAGCGTTTTTTTTTTATAGTGCTAACCTTCATTCCAACTTGAACCCTTACTCTTCCTACTACGTATTAAACCTGTCACTGTCCTAATCCTATAATAATCAAGAGAGTAAGTCCCTCATCCGAAGACGCTTTTTTTGATAATTTTGAGAACTTCCGCATCCCAAATTGTCTGAAATTCTATAATTTTACGGTATATTTTAAATGCATTTATTTATTTTTCTTATGTACAAGACGATGGATCTAAAATAGGTCCTTTTTTTGATAAAAATCTGGAAAAAATTTAAATTAGAAACCAATCGTTTCAAAAAGCAAGCGCAGTTGTTGGAAAAGCCACTACTAGGAGCAATAAATAGGTTCTAATATTACACATCATCACACTTACTAAGAAAAAATGTTAATGTTTTGTTGATAGTTTTTTTT
>PXIH01S0035658.1:2638-13692 GCA_003024985.2 Euperipatoides rowelli
ACAAACAAAGTGCACGAGATTTTGTTTAATTTTTCCTATCTCAGTGTAATCAGTATTTGTGTAAAAACAAATAGGCCCCTTTTCAGAAATTGTTACTTTTATGGGCATTTTCTGTTTTAGAGGGAATAAATGTTTTTTATGAATGGAAAGGGTGTGCTGATTATGAAAATATATGTTCCCAAGCTGAGTTACCTTTACAGGGGGTTTAAATCCAAGATGGCCACCATTCCATAAACTTAATCACTATACATCATATTTTTTTTACTTTGAAATATTTTTTCATTCTAAGAAGCTACAATTTGTGTAATTTTATTTAATTTAAATTTATTAGATATAATTTAGTTTAATTTCATAAAATATTATTTATTTTTTGTTGATTTAGGTCTTTTCACAGCAGCGATACTTATTAGAATGATGGAACCCATAGCGAGTGTTAGCAAGAGGAAACATGACTACGCTGCCAATCTCACTGTTTGTATTATTTGTCAAGATAATGAAGATAAATCATTAACAATCTCCACTGAAAAATGTATAGCCAAGATAAAAGAAAGAAGAAATTAAATGACAAGCAATATAGAAATACAATTGATGATTTGGAAACATAATAATAAGCAATGATGTGTCATCGGAAACGTTACTCCATATTCACAGACATTAATAAGATTCATTGTCTTAAGCAGAAAGAAACTGCAAAAGTGTTAGAATGTGAAAAACATCTGAGTAGATCTGAGACAAAAAAAAACCTTAGAGAATTACCAAGTAGATCACTAAGAACAGACAGCAAACCAATAGACTGGAATAAATGTATGCTTTGTCAGAGGTTGACAAGAGATGTTACTTTTCCACATGACAGCAAAGGCTGTTAGTGAAAATATGTTAGTTGACTCAACATATCATCCTATACTTATCATACAGTTATCCAATGTTAATGACTTAATAGCTGCAGATGAAAAAATATCACAAAATATATAGGTTCAGGTACAACAGAAGCTTTCAGAATGTAAAAGTAAGTATGGGAAAACCAGATATGAATTTGGCTATGGTGTGGTTATGGAAAGAAATCAATTATATTTTACAAGGCCACATACTTTGGTTAAAGTATGTGGCCTTGTAAAACTTTATGTCAAACTATTTGAAAATGCATCCTGTGAAATTCCCCAAAGTTTTCTCAGTCAGCAATCAACATTTAAGGAAAATCTGCAATAATCTCTTGGCTTGGAAGTCGATTTTATAAAACCAGAGGGTAGTCTTTCTTCAGATACATTACTATTATTTTGAGTCAACTAAAATATTTTCACTAAGTACCTTTGCGGTCACATTGAAAAGTATTTCTCTGATCAACTTTTGACCAAACATACATTTATTCCAGTCTATTGGTTTGCTGTCTGTTCTTAGTGATCTACTTTGATAATTCTGTAGATTTTATTTGTTTCAGATCTACTCATTCATTTTTCACATTCTAACATTTGCAGTTTTTTTCCGCTGAAGATGATGAATCTTATTAATGTCTGTGAATATGGAGTAACATTTTTGATGCCACTTCATTTTTGACACACCATTGCTTATTAATACTGTTTCCAAACATCACTTGTATTTCTATAATGCAGGTCATTGAATTTTTTCCTTAAAGAATATGTTTCTTTTATCTTGGCTTTGTCATTTTCAGTGGATATTGTTAATGACAAATAATACAAACAGTGAGATTGACAGCATTGCTAACACTCGCTATGGGTTCCATCACTCTAGTAAGTATTACTGCTGTGAAAAGACCTAAATGAACAAAAAAGTAAATAATATTAGATGGAATTAAACTAAATTATATCTATTAAAATAAAATTAAACAAAATTACACAAATTGTAGCTTGTTAGAATGAAAAAATATTCCAAAGTAAATAAATTAAGTTTGTGGAGTGGTGGCCATATTGGATTTAAACCCCTTGAGTGAGGAACTCAGTTTGGGGACATTAATTTTCATAATCAGCACGTTTTTTTTCTATTTATAAAAACCATGTTCCTATTAATAAACAGAGAATTCTGTAAAAGTCACAATTTCTGTAAAGGGGCCGAATTCTTATTATACAAATACTAATTATACTGAAATAAGAACAATTAAATATTTGGTATTTCCTTGAAAGAATAATCAATTTACTTGAAAATTTGTACAAATAACTAGAATATATCTGTCTATTACTGTGGTAAATGGTTTAAAATTGGATGAAAGGGAAAGACAAGGAGTACACATATCGAACATCTGATTTTAAAAATAGTAGGCTATGTTGTAGATCCATCTGCCGTCAAAATATTTTCAATGGAAATATTTTCATTCAGTGTTGTAAAATAGTTTTTATTCGGCGTCATGTGATGGGTACTTAAAATATGACTTAAAATATGGATGACTTAAAATATTTACTATTTTATACTTCTTCCAATAATTATCATTTTCAATAATTGTGCCACAGTTTGCATTCATATCAGCTTTTAGAAATGATTTTTTATTGTAGTTTTTTATTATTTTAGTTTTTGATGGGCAGTTTTTAGCATAGTGTCTTTTACCTCTGCATTTAAAACTTTGAATGTCTGTTTTATTGTGATAATCATTTTTTTCTTGATTTCTTATCATTATTTGGCTTTAAAAACATAGCTGTCTGTTTAATTTTATTATTTTCAGAGCGTCTTGAGTATTCAGCGATCAATCTTCTTTTTTATTGTAGCGCACATGAAGTCTACCTCTGGTAGGTTACATAGGGCTGACACTACTGTGTCCCAATCATCAGGTATGCTGCATAAGATTGCCATCGCTAGATCTCCATCTTTAATATTAACTCCAATATTGTTTAGTTCTGCTACAGTTAAATTTATTTGCTCTAAATAGCTTTACATAGAGTCGTAATCATTGAAGACTTGGGAGTGTAACTTTCTCCATAATTGTATGATTCTAAATTTACTGTCTCTGGGGCATAAAGTCTTTCTAATTCTATCCAAACTTCCTTTGCCGAGTTCAGATGCCTAATATGCATCTGCTGTTCATCATAGATAGAAAGTGTGCTTTTCGCTAAACATTTTCCTTGTCTCAATGTGTATTTTTTTTAACATCATCACTTGGCCTTGTTTCCCCTGGCTCTATTGTTTGCATAAGTAATTGTCGATTAGTATCATCTTCATCGGATGGGACCATGATGAGTAGTTTGTCCCGTTTAATTTTCTGATTAAATATTTATTTTCCGACATTTTTTTACTCGATTCTATCGTTTGATTTAGATGCAGTTTTTTTTTTTTAATAAGTAGACTTTACAGGGCTGATTTAGTTTTGGCCTGGGCCCAGAACCCTTGTTCAGTTAATATGCATAATGGAATTGAGGAAACATAGGCAGGTATAAAGTAAACATATTTATATAAGTAAATAAGGTAACTTCAGCATAAGAACATTCAAGTAACGGCAAGGTTAACGATATCCAAATATCTGTACATTATATACAATTTTACAAACTGTGCATGAGCATTTGAGTTCATTAGAGTGCATTGTTATATCTAACAAAAATAATTTCAGCAACACCAATTGTATCAGATATAGTGTGCAAAATAAAAGGAATGATAGGAAATAATGTGATTCTCCATTTAAACATTCCACTGCTTTTATTTTGGACACATAAAATGCAATTTATGTAGCTAAAAATGTTGTAGGCCTACATTAAAACATTTTTACATGCTGACTAAAGTGTATATAATATTCAAAGATTATTTTATTTATTTTATTATGACTTAAAATATTTACTATTTTATACTTCTTCCAATAATTTTGTAACATATTATGCAGTATATTTTTAGAGTGTAGCTCATTGAGGGTAAAGCATCTAAAAGATTTGAAAATACTTTAATTTGCATATCTAGACATTCATATGAGAAAGAGTGAGTATTCCGCACTTCCAGCTGTAAGATAAATCAGTCAATGAAGACTTGAAGAGTGAATAAGGCGTCTGATCATATCATATCTAAATTTCACTACAGAGTTAACATTCACTATTATTAGTGAATGTTATATCATCTAAGAAGCCTTGGAGATTCATTAATAACTTCCAATAGACTTAAATTTTGCAGAAGTTTTAGGTGGTGTGTCAGTAGCTTCGAATGCTAGCTCAATGTTGTAATTCAGGCAGTAGGAAACCAGATTAGCTAATGCTTTGACTCGGAGTATACGGAAAAATACAACAATGTCTATCAATGCAAATCCACCTCTAGTGAGATGTCGAATAAAATTATTTCTATTAATAAGTGTGAGTTTGCCCTTCCAAAGAAACCAAGTGAATTCTGATTGTAATTTAGCAAGNATTTGTTAGTAAATTGTACCTGATAGATTAAATATAAACGCTTGGAAATACATAAATTGTTATGAATCTTGATGCATAATGGAATTGATATGTAAGCCTGCTTTAGCAGAGTTAAAATATCCTGGATTGATGTGATAAGACTATTTTTAAGATATGAGCTAGCTTGAATCCGGAAGAATGGATAGGGAAGACATAGGTAGTTTTTTTTTTTTTTTTTTNTGGNGTACTTCCCAATCAAGGAATAATTTTAAATAAAGCCAAATTAAATAGTGAATACTTCTCTAGATTATATGATCTCCTGAGACCAATTAAAAGTCATTAATTACTTCTAACACAATATTCACACCTTAGATACTTTGACAAAAGACCTGAAGGTCATCTGCATAAGTGTGGATGTGAAACGGACTCTTATAATACTTGTCATGTGTGAGAGCGGTATCTAATTTAAATAATATATATGCAAAACAATGGATGAACTTAGTGGATCCTTGAGCCAAACCCTTATTCAAACACTAAAAGATTCATACAGTATGTTATTTACATTAATATATGCATAGTGATAACTTAAGTAGTTCAGTAGACCTCTTTTGAGGTTTGATGAGAGTAAGTAGTAATGATGAGCTGGAAAATTTAAGTGAGGTATACATCTCCATATGCTTTTAGTATATCAATAAATACTGCCAATGCTGCATTCCTGCAACTATGATACATTCCACATATTTATTCAAAATTGAAATGGGTTGATGATTATGTGGTATCCTTATAGGCCTACCACAGACTCTAAATAGAAATCATATTTAACACAGTTACAAACAGCATACTGTATATGATTTGAGTACCATTGTTATAGTTTTGAATTACAGTATGAATTTGGTTCTCCCATTTGTAAAAAGCTAATCCTGTTTAATAAATACTAGTAACAGTTGTAATCATGTTGTATTGATTGGCATACCCATTACCCACTCCCAGTACACAACAGCTTCATTGTAAAATAGGGGAGATGTGTTCATTTAAAATACAAAAGGTTTTGCGTCAAGATTATCAATGCATATAAGCCTAAGGTTATCAAAATAATAGTAACAATGGGGTATAATTACCAGATGAACAAGTCTCAAAAGGTTATTTATTAAAAAAAATGATTTAATAACAAATGGATGTGGGTGTATAATATCTACCCAGGTATTAATATACTGAGAAAAGATGGGCCATGTACATGCATATTTCCCATCTGAATTCCTGGAACAAACAATAAATCTAGTCATAGTTGCAAGTCTTTTAATATAAACAATAAAGGTCTCAATGTATCCTCTTGTAAAATTTCCTTTGTATATCAATTCATCTTTGAACATTAATCATTGTTTTGACAAACATTACAGCTTTCACATAATATTCTCAGAATAATATCTTAATGAATAGTAAATCCGGAACTTATTCCTGCATCACCTATCTTATTCCATAGAATCACATGCACTGTATTATCAAATTATTGGTCATATCTATGAAAAGAGCATTTTAGTTACCTCTCTTCCTATGTATTTTTAAATAAATCAATGAATACAAAACAAAAATATAATCCATTGTAGAATAATCCCTTCTAAATTCAGCTTATAGGTTTCATGTAATAATTTTATCTCAGTAACCCATTTGCCTAGTTTAAAGCATAAAATACTTCCTAAAATTATAGTTGATGTTGGTACAAAATTATTAGTCTATAATTAGATAACTGTGTGAAATCATCATTCTTATATATAGAACCAGTCAATAGTTTACACATATTGTCTGGCATTTTACCTTTCAATATTATTATATTATATAGTTTCAATAATTTTAATAAGAAAACTCTAGTTGCTTACTTAATACACTCTGGTACTATTTTATCCAGCCTTGGTGTCATACCCATTTTTGTTTATTAAATTAACCCTTTCGACTCCAAAGTCAATTCATTCTCAATAATTTCACATCTAACTTAGGATAAAGAATAATAATAAATTTCATCATTATTACACTAGCAATACTGCACATTCTTCATATGGGGACACACATTTCATGGTCATTTTCCCCAAATGAAAAAAAAATCTATTTTTACACTCTTTACATTGTCTACACAATGGAACCTACTCAAATGTCAAATTTCATGATTGTGCCATGTTGGGAAGCATGTTAAATATTTCAGAATCATTACCCACCCCAACACGACAACCCCCAAACCAAAAAGTCTATTTTCATTGCCTACATTACACAACCTACCCACATAATTTCAAGTTTCTGACATGTTTTGAAGTATCCTAGACAATTCAGGTCATTCCATAACTCCACACCACCCCAAAAATCAAAAAGTCTATTTTCATTAACAACAATGCAACCTACCCACATGCCAAATTTGAAATTTGTACCACTTTGGGAAGTATGCTAAACATTTTAGGGTCATTCCCCTCTCCACCCTAACCCATAAATCAAAACATCTAATTTCATTGTCTACACGTAGCAACCTATCCACATTCCAAATTTCAAGTTTGTGCCAGATTCTGAAGTATTATAAACACTTCAGGGTCATTCCCCACCCCCACACCACCCCAAATTCAAAAAGTATATTTTCATTGTCTAAACTATGGTATGTACCAACATGTAAAACTTCAAGTTTATGCCATGCTGGGAAGTCTGATAAACAGTTCATATGACAGCCCACACACCCCAACCGACATTTGGTGCCTGGATAGTAGAGCTACTTCAGGATCATTCCCCACTCCTCACACCACCCCCAAAAACTAAAAAGTCTATTTTCATTGTCTACACTATGTAACCTACCCACATGACAAATTTCAAGTTTGTGCCATATTGGGAATTATGCTAAACATTTTGAACTGACACGCACACACAAATAGCCACAAATCCCACTTTTATAATATAGATTATAAAATGAAAACCATATTTTTAAAACCTATATTTTAATCAGTTTCTAGGAATATCCAGAGTTGAGAGTTTTATATATTTAATTGTTTCTACATAATCTTCTATCATTTTGATTATTAGTCAGTCTAAAATTCCTAAGTAGTTTTCCTATTATTATTTTTTGTTCTTTATGTGATTCAACATACCATAAGTTACTTGCTTTTTTAGACATGTTTGGTCCATATTATTACCAACATAATTTAAACTATCAAATGTAGCTATATTTTATTCCACTATCAAAGATAATAACATTAATATTCATGTTGTCTATAGCTTTTATATCCAATATTAACTCATCTAATTTTGTCTCTAAATCCATCAACATCTTTCATGTTCTATTATATATTTACCATTCTAGTCACAACTGGAAAATGTTCTGCATAATGCCAATTAAAAATAATAATAAAAAAAATATTGTACATACCTGAACAATTCCCATGTCATGAATGTGTAATCTATTACACTTTTACCATTGCTGTTCACAAAAGTTAATCTTTCTAACTTGTCTCCCTGTATTCTGCAGTAATAACATTCAAAATAAACATATTTTATCTATTATTAATAAAATGCATTATTTGACAACCTCTTCTATTATCATATCAGTTGAATTTGGTGATGCATGTTGGGAGCATAAAAATCATATTAATCTTATTTTTTATTATAGTTATTATTATTATTATTATTGTTGTTGTTGTTGTTTATTTCATCATTTAACTTTTAAAACAAATCCAATTCCTTATTTACATTAACTTATTAGACATTATTAAATCAATAATTGTAATTTGTGTAATAATCCTGTTTTGTTTAAAACAGTAGATGTTAATTAAAAATCTAAATTTTGAGTAATAATTGAGAAAGTAAGATCTATTATATGGTTAAGGATTATATATTTGTCATGAAATTAGCTTCAATTTATATAACTTGCTTCTAATTTCAAAAGAAGTTGACTGGGAAGGATCCGTCCGTAGCTTCTTGAACAGGGTTAGACTCTAGGGTTCAAGGGTCCGTAAAAATATTTTTCATTTTCAAATGGTATTTGACTACGTAAAGTTTACCAATCACAGCTATAGATACAAACTCAGGTAACGCTGGACAATTAACCCTAGAATACCAGTCTTCCAAAATGTTTTGTTTTTACTAGTCATGGGTAAAATTTACCCAAAATTCAAAAATTTGAATTGAGGTATCTAATACAGTTTTATTACTTTTACTAGCATAACAGGGTTTAATAACATTCAAACAAAGATTACATGATGTTTTTTTAGGAAGTTATTATCTTTAGCAGCAATCATTGCAAACAAGTCCATGGTGCTCCAGACACATTGCTCTAAAGCATATGTTGCACCTGTCACGAGATTTCTGGTCTTTTTTAGTAAGACATAGTTGACATCTTGTTGGTTTCTGTTGATGTGATGGGGATTCAGCCATGTAGGTGTTTTTTCGAGGATACCCTTTATTGTCGTACTGGACGTTGTATTTGCGGGACATTTACACGTTGCTCCATCCATGACCGCATCAGTGAAAATGACAAATCCTGAAGAAAATCTAGCCTTATTTTAAGTTTTTTTTTTTTTTTACATTTGCCAGATTATTTTAAGCTATAACAATATTTGTTGAGATTTAGAAGGTACTGAAAATTTAAAAATTCTAAAAAATGATTTTTGGGCATTTTTTTTCTAAAATGAAAAACTTACTGGGTAAAATTTACCCATGACTAGTATTCTTGGGTTAAAAGCTAGTAAATAAAAAAATAAATAATATTGTAAACCCAGTACTAGTGTATCAACAAATAAATAAAATATTTATTATTACAAAAATATTGGGTATAAAAATATTCATGCATTCAAATTAAAAATAAGCTAACCATTACAATATAATGGGTTTATAATGGGCTAAAAATTAATTTAGTTAATGTAATCAAAATTATCCATAAACTATTGAATTTATCATTTAATTTTTATTTCAAATATTATTGAATTTTAAGAACTATTTTCCCTTTAAACTTTTTTTGCTACTGTAATAGCTGATTAAATCTAATAAAAAACAATTGTCTGTTATCTTCATTTATACATCTAAAATTAAACCTAACATGATCTCCTCTTTTTTGTTTTTTGTTATTCTATATTGAAGCAATATATTTTTATGGAAGATAACAAATTTTTAATGGAAAACCATCTTGATTCTGTCATTTATTCTAGATTAAAAATCAGCCTATTCTATTGTTGAATTAACAGAGTAGTGCTTAGCTACTTTAAATATCATTTAAAGTGTGTAAATGATACTTTATATATTTTTATTTTCGTGTGACATTAAACAAAAATGTTTTAATTTTGAAAAGATAATCTATTTACTCTGTCTAGGAACAAAACAACCCCAACTCTAAAACTGTCTTTTCAGAGATATTATTACAGTTCCTGGTAAACATGTCACAGATTTTTTATTTTTTTTATATATATACAGTATATACTCTTATTGACAAAAATATTAAATGTTCTATTATCGTGATTATTTTAATGGATTGTGTTCATTTTTTTAATTCATGGGACAAAACAAATGTTTGGGATACTTTTCAGAAAAGATAGCATTACATTAAAGGTGTTGATTATTAAAAGCATTTGTGCTGGGATTTTCCCATGTGTGCAAATTCTGTTTTTTTTTTTAATTATTTTTTTATTTTTATCCATTATGCATTACAGCAAAGAAAAAAGAAAATCATGATTCAAAACTTCTGTTTGGAAAACTATCTAGTTTCCTATTTGAGAGAATTAAAATTTACTTTCATTAATTTCCATGCTAGATCTAATCTATAAATGTCTTATATATTTGTCAACCAGTAGAATATTCATGTTTTAAATCTTAGTAAATACCAAATATTTAGAACTTTTTATGGATAGATTTCCTTTTTTTTAATTATTTTGTTTCTTTTGGAGCAGTGGTTCCAATCCTTTTTTTCATAGGGACAAACTTAAGATGGTCAAAATTTTTGGTGACACATTATTAATTTAAATAAACGCTTATTAACAGGAGCCTCACAAAGGGATGGGGGGGGGGGTTGTGGCGTAATCCCTGGGGCCAGAGTAGGCCACATGTATGAAAAATTACATAATAAACTAGATAGTTATGACCAGGGGTGATGAAATGGGGGCATAGGCCATGCAACAAAATCTCCATAAAAAAAATCAAATTTTCACACACAAGGTGCCTATAGGCTTGGACAAGTTTCCGCAGGTCCGTCAAAGGTAAACAAAATGTCCATACAACAAAAATAAAAAGCTTATCAAAATATTTAAGAGCTACAGCTGGAGTTACAGTCCCGGGGCTCTGATTAGAGTATGAGTGACCTCCTTATTAACAAAGCACTATAAAATAAATGTCATTCTTTGCTCATGATATAAGTTATGGTGTCTTTATTATTTTTAAAGTACAAAAAATATTTATTTTTATTTTTATGTTAGGTCATTATACAAAAGATTATCTTTTCGTAAAATCGCTGTTTGTAGAGAGTATTAATAATACAGTATTCAAGTTGTATTTTTTCTACTAGAGGATTTATATTCCTTGGAATATCAAAAAAAATGTCTGTAATTATACGGTTCATTTCTAAATAAATTAATAAACATTATGCAATGCTTTTATGTTGTTTTTCTATCATCATTTTATTGATTGTATTTGAAGTTGTTTTCATTCATAATGCATAAAGTCAGTAATAATTATTACTAATGTGTTGTTTATTTTATAGACAACTAGCTACCATATCCGCCATTGCCCGGGTGTCCATTG
>PXIH01S0035677.1:0-12110 GCA_003024985.2 Euperipatoides rowelli
TGCATGATTCTCACAACTGCCTGGTTATTATTATAAGCGAGGGAACCCTCAGCCACACTGCATAATTCTAGGCCAAAGCCTTATCACACTATCTTGTAGAATTTACCAATGATACTAATGGGACTATAGGTAAGCATCATCATCAAGTGATCAGAGAAAGGGACAAAGCTGTATTCAAGATCAAAAGCACATTTTAAGTTCGATGATACCAACATATACGATCTAGCTATTCAAACTTGTTCACTCTCTTCTTGTGTCAACATGACCCATTTTTTTTTAAGCACAGCAATATCAATTAGATCATGTTTCTGCAAAAAGTTAATATGAAATAACTCCTTAGAGGGAGAGTTTATATTAAAATCCCCTATTATAAAGACAAAGGCACTATCCTTAATTATTAATCAAGATAATTCAACAGAAAAGTCAGTTCTCAACAAAGTTAATATAGGAGCATAATATAAATAACTAGCCTATTACCACCAGAAAACATATTAATTTTCATGAAGTTCTCAGAAATAATTTCTATTTTTATTATTTTTCCGAAAAATCGTTATCAGTCAAAATCGTCAGGTCTTGCCTACACGAGTTCAGCCTGTTTCATAAATCTCATAGTCCCACTTTGTTTTTACTGACTCCCAAACTTTATTACTGTCAATTTTTCTCTTTCGAGTTTTCTGAATTAATGATATTTTAGGAAACAATCTAGAAATACGTTTTAAAATAGCCCGAGCAGTCCATTCAGAGTTGAATGACTTCACATTAATAGAAAAGATTGAAAAGTTTTTTAAGTCCGCCATTGAAATAAATAAATGTTGAGAAACACCAACTTTATTAATATCAGCCTTGTTTAACTTTGACTCCTCTGATTCTTAGAAGATTAATTGATTCTTATCTTTGAAGTCATTTTTTCAACTTCCGTTTTAGGCTCTTCAACTTCCTTTGCACCAGGTGCTTTTAGTTTCTTTCTTTTACTGTGTCGTAGAACCTGCATGCATGGTGGAAGTGTCTTGACATATTCAGCATCTGTTACCACTTATGGATTAGATTCTCCAACACTGATATCTTCATCCTCAGAAGAGAGAAATGATGCCAGCGCCCCCATCTCCTACAAGAACTCAGGGTTAGAAAATAGGCTATCGGTAGTTATTTGGATAAGAGTCTTCGCCCATTGTAAACATTCCACTACCGGATTCACTGCAGGAGGATCAATTTGAGTTGCTTCAAATGAATCAACATTCTGAGAAATATCAGGAAACTCCATACTTTCCATTTCATTCGATCCCTGAGATTTCAAAACACTAGAATAGAGTATTTTATTCTCCCCACTTCGTTTACAGCCATGTCCACCTTTATACAACAAATGACAGACCCTGCATTTTTTATTTTGACACTCATAAGACTTATGTCACACCTGCCTGCAAGTGAGATAGATCGAGTCCCTTCCTCTAATAGTTATCAAAACTGGAATCAATCCTATTGACAAAGTATGAGGAATCACTTCAACTTGAACTCCAGGTTTTACTGCCCCCTTTATTGAAATCAAACTGGACTTAAAATTTATGTCAGACGATAATTTAAAATCATCATTATTAAATTTTAAAATCTTTACATACTTATTCAAGGCCACTCTGACTTTCACTTTATCTTCATCTGCCGGATACCAGTTTACTCGTATGTCCACTGTTTGACTTAATTCTCCAACTGCCACCAGAACAATGTAACAATTGTTAAATAACTTAAACAAGTTTTGTACTTCCAACTTTTTCTCTTCAGAAATGAAGTCTATGCTAAATAACGGGCGTTTCTGGGAAAGTACACACCACTTACAGACTCTTTCCCAACCATTTTAACAATTTCGAGCAGTATATCCACAGCGTGGATACCTAGTCCTCCTGTTCACTAAACAACGTGAAAATGAATTGCTTAGCAGACAAAACAGATAACATGGCCTTGTGCCAGTACTTTAAACTTCTCAGTAACTTTAGGTACTTTTCTGAATTGTTCTCAATGTTTAGAATTGCTGACTCAAAGTTAGCCATATCATTTCGTAACTTTACAAACCATTCAGACACTATTTTTTGACTATAAGCGGTTGAGAGTTGGCTGACGAGAGTTGGCTGACGTCCGCCATCTTAACCGGATATTTTCTAATAACTTTATTTCTATATTAGTAAAATTTAGATCCACTCCTGGCTTAATGACTTTTACTTTCAAACTTTGTAATGATTCTTTGTTGACAAAAGTTTTTTTTATCCAGAAAAATTTTCTAATTTCAATAATTTGCCTTGTGTTATTGTAATCATAACGAAACTATAGAACAGCTTTTATTCTAATGCAAATTCTTTAATCAAGTTAGATTTTTTTTTAGTAAATTGTGTACTTTAATAATTTAATAACTCTTAAATTTTAGAATTTTGTCAATTTTTCTGTACAAAATAATTCCTTTTATTTAATTATTTGGCTCTTAAGGAATGATAAATTAGTTTGATGATAATTTCTTTGTTAAATCTTCTCTATTGATCATTAGTGAAAGATTGAAGTTGTTATATTTCTATGATTTAACTTTCCTTAGCTGCTCTAATTTTAATTCAATTTGGGATAATACTATTACTAATAAAGAAAATTTAAATATTATATTTAGACAGTTTAATTATGAAATTTTTTCTGTAAGATTTTTAATGATTCATGTTTGATTTTCCTCTTTATAGTTTTAATATGTTATTATGATTTGTAATCTCTATATCACATGAAGTTTTATACCACTTTTATTCAAATTTTGAATTTATTTTATCCTATTTTGTTTTGCCATGTAAATATTTTAATTGCATTTTCTTGTTTCTTCCATTAAAACATATTGTAAGGGTGGAAATCTTTTATACACATAAAAAAAATATCATATATATGTATATTGATGCAACTTGATACAAATAATATGTTACATTGTAATTAATATATAAAAAGCATGTACAATTTTTACACTTTTGGTATAATTACACCAATTTCAATCCTCGGTAGTTGAACTTATACCTTATGATTACAGATATTTATGAATAGCAAGCTGATACCACTCATCTAGGATGCAACCCATGTACTTGAACCTGTACCTTATGATTACAAATATTTATGAACAGCGAGCTGATACTACTCACCTAGGATGCAACCTATATACTTGAACCAGTACCTTATGATTACAAATATTTACGATAGCACTTGGTTAGGCTGCAGGCCATGTAATTGAACCTATACCTTGTTGGAAAAATATTGTCATGTAATTATCTTGAATTACGATATCCCTTCGAAGTCATAGAAAAACTCCCTACCTCACTTACTGCCCTATTCTTATTCAAATAGGAGACAAATACTGATTAAAGTAAGTGGATAACTTTTATTGTTACCATCGCCATGCTTTCTTTTTTATGTTGTGACAGATACACTTCAGTGCGCAAGAAACATAACAAAATCTAAAGAGAGGTTAATTAACTTTGAGCATGCGCATAAAACAAATAGAAAAATGAATAAATGAACAAGGATTTGTTTTCAACTACACAGTAGGTAGGCTAATAAAAACAAATAAACAAATTTGTGACACATTAATTTACAATAAACTAAGCATTAATATCACACCCATTTATTGTATTTCCAACATACCTTACAAATATTTATGAACAGCCAGCAGATAACATTTAGTAGCCTAAGCAACAGGCCACATACTTTAACCTGTTACTTACGATTACAAATATATATGAACAGTGAGATGATACCACTCGGATAGTCCACAGGCTAAATACTTGAACCTGTACCTTATGATTACAAAATATTTATGAACAGCGAGATACCACTCAGCTAGGCTGCAGGCAGCATACATGATCCTGTACCTTACGAATACAAATATTTTTGAACAGTGAGCTGATAATACACAGCTAGGCCACAAGCTATGTAATTAAATCTGTGCCTTATGATTTCAAATATTTACAAACCGTAAGCTTATATCACTCAGCTAGGCTACAGGCAGCATACTTCAACTTGTACCTTACGATTCCAAATATTTACGAATAACGAGTAATACCACTCGGNAGCTAGGCTACAGGCAGCATACTTCAACTTGTACCTTACGATTCCAAATATTTACGAATAACGAGTAATACCACTCGGCTAGGCCTCATGCATGTACTTTAACCTGTAACTACGATTACAAATATTTACAAACAGTGAGCTGATACCACTCAGCTAGATTGCAGGCAGCTTATTATGATTACAAATATTTAAGAACAGCGGCCTGATACCACTCAGCTAGATTGCAGGCGGCATATTATGATTACAAATATTTAAGAACAGCGACTTGATACCACTCGGCTAGAAGTCCATATTTTAATTTTTTTAATATATTTTTCTAAAATAAAGCAAATTCAATATTCTTAATGCACTTTTTTTATTCGAATAATGACTCAAAGTGTCCGATCTTGCGAAGCATATGTACGGTGTTACTGTAAATAAGTCCGTAATCGTGAGAGTCCATAAAATGGGTATACCTTTTTTTTTTTTTTAAATAAATTTCCCCTCCAACGGGAGAAGAAATGTATTTTTTTTTGTGTTTACTTAATAAATTAATAATAATAAATACACCAGAAACAGGTTCCTAGATGTTAAGAAGGGCAGCGTACNTCCAAAATGACTACAAGACAATTGGCAAATCATATGATGCTTTTGAAAGCAGCAAAAGATACTGAGGAAAATGACAATAGCAGCTCACTCAAGTAGAGGGGGGGGGGGAGGGATTTAATCAGACTTTGCACTTTATTTTTTTTTCAATGCTAGCTCTAACAAGATTTGTAGAAAGTATAGTATTTGAGTAAAGACATTACAGTGAACAATGTGATTTTAGTGTGAATAGGTTTTAAAATATTCAAAGAAACATGACTATTTTAGTCCACCATTTTAAGTAAACTAAACTGTAAAATTTATTTGAAAGACTATAATTCCCTCATTTAAAGTGTATTCTAAACTTTAATAATTCTGTTTATAGTACTGGTAAAGTAATACATTGAAAGTAATATTAAATTACAATGTATTTGTGGATAAGACAATCTTTGCTATAATTTTTTTTTTTTTTTAAAGTTGAGAATTTTAATGAAGATTACTACATGTAAGTGAAGGGGTAGGGGAGACCTTAGAAAACATCACTCACAAAACATTAATGTGGCATAAACATCTGTAAAAATTATCATTAAACTGTAAAACCTTCTGGAAATGGAACATAAACATGTAAATTATTCAAATTTATTAGCCGAGTGAAGGAGGTAATTAAGTGAAGAGGCAGTATCATTGCCTTGCTTAATTAACTTCTTACTTGAAATGCAAATTTAAATAATTTGCATATAGAAGTTGAAGTTCAATCAATATGCAAATACATAATAAAATTGAAAATCACCAAGTGATACAATAGTAAATGAAGCAGGCTTTATGATAGATTGGGACTTGAAAAATATCTATTGTTAAATTGGAAATTATTAGAATTTTGCAAAAAAAAAAAAAAAAAAAAAAAATCCTGATCACTTAGAAATAAAACATATTTTTAGAGGAGAAAAATATAACACTGGGTTAAAACAACTCTCACCAGGTGGCTATTATAGAAGGTCAAACTACAGTGACTAAGTCACTATAATAGTCAAAATAACCATTTTAAAGATGATAATATGACAAGCATAAGACACTATATGAAAAGCAAAATGCAGTTTATAATAGAAAGACTGATAAACAAATATCAATGGATATTGAGGTAGATATTAAAATTTTTAGTAGTTAATTGAAGGTGGCAAAAATAGTAATAGAAATAAATATTAGCTTATTATTGTTTCTCTCCTCCTAATAATAATAATAATAATAATAATATTGATGATGATGATAAGTAGTAGTGAAGGTGATGGCAATAACGATGATGATAATAAAAATAATAATATGAAACATGAATTTACATTTTCTTCATGCTAATAAGTTTGTGAAATCTCCGACAAATAAAGAAAAAATATATGAAATTGCACAATAATGGGTCAGGTTCCATTATCTGCCCACCAACATAATTAACATTAGGAGTTGCATGACAACTAAAATGTAGTAGCGTGTGAATTACTATATTTTCTTGACAATTTTAGTATATTTTCTTTACAGTACTAACCTTACCGTAACCCTGAACCCTAGGATAATCTAGAGGTGAAATTATATTTTGCTGAGTGCCGATCTAGATAATTTCAACCTAATACCGTCAGCCTTACTGGTGGGCAGATAACGGAATCTGACCAAAATAGTAATAAAAATTAATATTAGCTTAGTGTTTCTCTCTTTTTCCTCCTCCTAATAATAATAATGATGATGCTGATACTGATGGAGACGGTGCTAGTGATGGTGATCATGACAACAATGATTATAATAAAAATAATAATGTGAAACATCAATTTACACTTGCTTCACATTAAAAATGATAATGATAATTGTAATGATAATGATAGTGACAATGATAATGACAATGACAATATTGAAATGATAATGACAATGATAATGATAATAACAATGACAATGATAATGATAACAATGGCCAACAATTTTTTATTTATTTTTTCTGCTGATTAAGATCTGACACTTGTTTTTGACTAAATTTGGTACACTGATTTCAAAAATCAAACTCATTTTTTTCTATCACGTCAAGTTTTTGTTCTATGACATTCTGTGTTCAAACCTTCTTTGCAAAAGCCACCAGACAATTGAATGCATGTCAGTTGAAAATTTTTGTTCCTAGTGTGCTAAAATAACATTTTATTATAACAGGGAAATGATATTGTACAATACTTTAGAGTTAAGAGGTATTTAGATGTGTCAGTATTGTTAAATCCAATGGGTGTGACACCTTATGATCCAAATGGGTGGCACTTGTTTTTGGATAGTTCAAAAAGGAGCCTTAGGTGTATTTAACTCCACAATGGAAATTTGTATGGTTCAATTCCCATTGGTCATTAAGTACATCTGAAGGAAAAAACATGAAAACATTGAAATACTTCTGAATTTAATTAAATATGGCCACCAAAACTGGCTTATTTGTGTTGATCTTAAAATGGTTAACTTTTTACTTGGTGAACAAGGAAGGTATACTAGATTAGATTAGATTAGATTATCAGTATAAGCCATTATTTCAACTTTGTAGAAGGTTTTCAAATAACTTTGTCATAAATATCCATGTTTCTTATGCCTCAGGGATAGCTGGCTAAGGACAAACATTGGACTCAGAAAAACTCACTGTTGAGGACAACCTTAAATGTTGAAGAAATGTCATAATACAACCTTTAGTTTAGTAGATAAATAAAAAAATAATATATCCTTCTCTTCACATCAAACTAGATATAATCAAGCAGTATGTTAAAGCTTTAGATATACAGGTGACTGTTTTAAGTACATTTGTGCAAAATTTCCAGGTCTTGGTTATGAAAAAAATAAAAGATCGATGTTTGATGGGCCACAAAAAAGCCGCAAATTACAAAGATCTTGTTAAACCATTGCTTAAATATTTTCATCGCCTGGGTTGTAACATGAACATAAAACTTTATTATCTGAACAGCCATCTTGATGAATTTGAAGAATTTCCTGAAAATTTAGGTGACAGAAATGATGAATAAGGTGAAAAATTTCATCAAGATATAAAAACTATGAAATAGTGAAACCAAGTAAGGTGGGACACACACTTGATGGCCAAGTACTGTTGGAGTATTCAAAGATACTGCAAAAGTTTTAAACACTCCAGGAAGTGTTACATGTGAAAATTTCTTCCATGAAAATCAGTCTAATCTATTAATGTCAAATTACTGCAAAACAGTTATTTTAAATTTGTTTGTGTTATATCATTTTTACTTAAACATTTTTTAGCGATTTCCTGAAAATGCAGGGTAGGCCTATGCTTTGGAGGAAATACATGACATGATAGGAAAAAACAAATAATATTTTTAGATTCAGCATGTCAAAATTAGTAAAAAACAAGTCTGCTAACCTACTATTTTAAACTTGTTTCTGTCATATCATTTGATATTTAACCCTTTTTTAGTGATTTCTTGAAAATATGGGGTATGCTTTGGAGAAAAAATTTGACGTGATAGGCAAAAACCAATATGATTTTTGGGTTCAGCACACCAAAATTAGTAAAAAACAAGTCTTAGATATGAGTCAGCAAAAGCTTTGTTGGCCAGTGTAATGATAACAATAATAATGATAATGATAATAATGATGATATAATAATGATAATGATATTGATAATGACAATGACAATGACAATTACAATGGTAATGATAATGATAATGATAATGATAATGACAATGGTAATGATAATGATAATGATAATGTTAATGTTAATGATAATGGCAATGATAATGATGATGTTAATGAGAATGACAATGATAATGACAATGATAATGACAATGATAATGAAAATAATAATGATAATGGTAATGGTAATGATAATGGTAATTTTAATGCAATGATAATGATAATGACAATGGCAATGACAATGATAATGAAAATGACAATGTCAATGTTAATGACAATGGTAATGGTAATGATAATAAAATCAATTGAAGAGTGAAATAACAAACAAGAACAGCAAGCACATTTTGAAAAAGTTATAAAATTTGATTTAAACATGAATCAAAATGTTATTTGAAACCAATGTCTAGGCAATATTGACTTTCACTGTGTTTAACAAGACATACAGATCACCAGGACAAACTAGTCAAAAACAAAATGAGAAACTAACATGATAATGACAAACAAAAGATATATGATTTAATTAAAATTGAACCAAAATTCTACATACCAGCAATATCACATTCATTGCAATATTCTATTGTAGGCGATTAGAGATGAGTTGCAATCTTGTTAACTTTTTGTTTAACATGAAACTAAGAAATTGGGTGCTGAAATATATATCTCCCAGTATTAATGGTCTGGTATGTTGAAAATCACCAAGCTGAATAAGGCTTACCATCTAAATGTGCAATAAGAACTAAGCAATCCTATAATATAGTAGAATATTGGCGTGTGATATTCTACCAATATTTCATGATGGATAGGTTTATCGGGAAAGGTGGGACTTGCATTTGCCTATTATCCCTAGAGTGGTACAAGTGTGTAATTCTGAAAATGTTTAGCTAGTAAACACAGTTAGAAAGATCAGATTTATGCAGTGTCTTCCTTAATGTAAAATGCTTGCCTGGGCAATCACTGGAAACTTGGACCCACCTCATGACCTGCTCCCCCCAAAAAAACAGAGAACCTCAACCTAACATTCTTGAAAATGAAGAAATTTTTTATGCTGACAATCATAGCACTCACCATGTGACTGCAGAAGCATCATGTTCAAGTGTAAAAGATGAAGGTTACATGAATAATGACACAGAACTGTGGTATGTAACTACATCACTTATTGATTATTGGTGTAAGCAAGGGGTCACAAGTTTATAAAACAGATAACCTGGCAGTGTTTCAATAAGATACATTTTAAGTATTTTAATATGGAAAGAAAGAAAATTAGACAATATCTCGGTGGAGCAGTTAGCAAGAGGGCAGGCTACCAACCAATATATTGTGGGTTAGAACCAGGGTTGTATTGTAGGGTATACGGCGGTATACAGAGGATACCCACTTCTTTATTTTAAGAAACGTAGTATACTTACTTCCCGTGCAGTTATAACTTTGATAGTATAAGGCTTAATTAGTGTACGAACGAGTATATACCTATTTGAAAATATTAAAAGAATAATGTATCTTAAGCTAAGGGCACACGGTCATTCCTGGACTTAAGTTTTTCAATGACACTCCTGGATTGACACTCCAACATTGTTATCGATTGGGTACACATGTTCATTCCAATTCCTCAAACGTAATTTATTCAGTCAAAAAAGGAAAATTTTCATGGCGCAGATTTTACTAAAATAGCCTAATTATGTATTTCCTGTTTTGCACTTTTGCTACTATTTATTAATCGATGGATCAAATAAATTTAAAGTGCATAAAAAAAAGAAAATATGGGCAAAAGAATGGCTTAAGAACAGAAAAAAGTTTCATGAATTTACTAAATGAACTTCGCTTAAGTAATCCATGCGACTTTAAAAATTACCTAAGAATGGACGACAAAACCTTCAACATTCTATTACGACTCATTACGCCTTATATTTGTAAACAAAATACAAACATGAGATTTGCTTTTAACTTTTCATAAGCATGGATTGTTTTTGTATATTTATATAAAATCTTTCAAAAAGTCGGGTGAATTAATGAAAACGTGATTATCTTGTGTCATTTTCTTGAGACATAATGTAAGTAGANAAAAACGCACAACTATTAACAAAGGCAAACTGTGCTAAAGTTTAGAAAGATGCTGCCCCCAAATCCTTCTGGTGTTTCACATGTAGTTTCTTGTGTACACACAGTCAGTTTTGGAGTGTCATCCTGAAATTAATTCCCGGATTTCTGGCAGAACAGAATTCCATCACTCCAAAAATAACTGTCATGTTCCGGGAATGAAAGCCATACACATGATGAAGAAAGTGACATTTTGGAGCGTTCATTCCAAAACTTAAGTCCAGATTAAAAGAAACATTATTAGAAACATCCATTATTAAAAACATCCATTACTAAAAACACATCATATTTATATGTTATATATTTATTAATTATGGAATATATTATAATTAGCCTGGCTACTCAGTGGATACAATTATTAGCTTACTATTGTCTGATTTAGCCACCATTTAAATGTGCATTTTTTTTGTATGTGTAAATCTTGTTAGAAAAATGACATTTTAAAGAAACATAAATTGCCTCAAATTGATATTTGATTCACAGTAACATTCAGCATTCTCACTGACTTTTGAAAATATCATTAATTAGTTAGGGACTCGTACACTATCCGAACACAAAGCAAGTTCAAGATTACCGTTACTAGACTGTAACAGCCTGGTCAAGGCAATATTTACCATCTGAAATCTGGTTCAACTATCAAATTCCTGATTACCTTTTTTTTTTAAAAAAAAAAAGCTTATCAAAATAATCGGCCAATTACAATATACCAATTTACAATTTTGCGACTACAGCCCTGGAATAAAACTATGGATTTGTCTCGGTTCCGTAGTTAAGCGGATTCGCTTCCACATAATGAACCGAAGGCATATGCTAAGGTGTACAGATTCGCACCTCAGCTTGGGCAGTTACGGAACGGTTTTTTTCCCCTAGCTGTAACAGCATGCTTTGGATTTTTCCAAGTACGCTGCCCTTATTAACATCTTAGGAACCTGTTTCTGGCGTATTATTGAAATTTTCTGGTGTATTTAATTTGATTAACCTCAAAAAAAAAAAAAAAAATACATCTCTTCTCCAGTTGGAGAGGAGATTTATTTTATAAATAAATAAATAAATAAATAAATAAAACTATGGATTTCTTTGGTTAAAGCATCTATTAAAAGAGATAAAGAGAGGCAATATGGAATCTAAAAAGTACACATTACAAAGCGTATTTCCCACTTACGTACATACATGTCTATTATTCAATTCCATTTAAAGTTTTCCATTTTAGAAACAACAATAAGAGAAAAAGCAAATGAATTGAAATAATTTAATTATATAAAAGTGATAAAAAAAGATAAAAGTCAAAGTAAATAAAAAGCTTGTTTAAATGTTTAAAGCTAGAATTTTTTAACTTTCAGACGTTGTATTTAATTCATTGAACAAAAAATTCCATTAGCACTTCAAGTTGAACGCATTTCTAGGAGAATCGTCACCGATGCTTTCAATCTCTAAAGATCCGATTTAATTGCCTCCTTCGTGCAGATATTTAACATCATAAAATAAAAACGAAAATTCCATCGGGTTTTTTTTTTTATTATTGAAAAATGATATTGATCGTAAAAATTCAAGAACTTTGGGTTCATATTGAAATCACAAATAGGGAGTAAATTAAAATTTCATTAACTGACGATCATAATTTCCAAGTCTAAAAAATATTCCAATTATTATTACTGTCTTTACTTTATAATAATACAACAACAATAATAATAAGTATTCTACTACTACTACTATTA
>PXIH01S0035720.1:0-16575 GCA_003024985.2 Euperipatoides rowelli
ATAATAATAATCAGTTTATAAAAGTAAATAAAAAATACCGTAAATAGCCTAATTGCTAAGAGAAGACCATTTCCTGCCTGTAGTACTTTTAGGACTTATGATGATTGGAGACATACGATTATATTTAGACTTAAAGTTTATTATAAATGCTATTTTCAATTTTATTAATTTTATTTTATTTTGTCAAAAAAAAATGTATCCTATGTTTTTGTACATTAAACATTATTATAAAAAATAGATTTCCACAACTGTTTAAATAAAGTAAGAAAATTTGATTTTTATGTAAAATAAGTTGAAATACCTGGCTTTGTTAACAAAGGTAAAAATTGTGAACACTTATGTTGACTAAATTATATTATTATTTTCCAAATGTGAGGTTCACAAAGACTTTTATTAACAGAATATATAGTATAATTAATAAAATAATTTTGAATACAAAATTGATTCCATTGTCTAGAAGTAAATTAGGTTTGCCAATGGCCAAAGGAGGTTTGGGTTTACAATACATTTCATATATTTAACAATGAATGCAAACTATTATGCGACATTTGTTAAATTTTTGGATTTAGTCAAATATTTAACACCGATTGAACCAACTGACACAGGACCCTCTGCCCTATCGTTTTAATATGCCATGCTTATTTATTAAACATGATATCAGGAAGTTTATGATACAATCAATGTAGTTAATTGCATGAAATTTACATATAAAAGCTCTACCAATATTTTGTATGAAGACGAATATGGGTCTAAAGAAACTATATTATTGTCTCTGTTTGGTGGTCAAGTCGTCTTACTGCTGGGGGTTACAGATTCGATCCCAGCTTGGGCAGTGATGGGACATTTTTTCCCCTAGCTGTAACAGCTTGCTTTGGGTTTTTCCAAGTACGCTGCCCTTCTTAATAAAAAAGGAACCTGTTATTGCAAGTAATTTAATGAATTATGATTTTTTATTGTTTATTAACCTCAAAAATACATCTCTTCTCCAGTTGGAGAGGAGATTTATTTAAAAAAAAAAAAGAAACTATATTATTAAAAAGATTTTATAAAGTATTAAAAAATAAGAATGCTGCTCCAAATTTGTAAAATTTTGTTTTCCAAAACATTTACTAATTTTTTCATGGCATGTAAATTTACCATAAAGATATGTCAATTTAGTATCTATCATATTATTTTCTTTAGGTGTCCATATTCTAATGAATTTCGAAATAAAAATTAGGTTCATTTTGATATTAAAAAAATAGTGATATTTATTCCTTATCTTTAATCCTCTTAAATCATAGAGATTTATTATCTGTGGTAATATTATGCCTTTTTACAATGTGGAAGATCAGAAACGTTTATTTTTTTCAATCCATTAAAATGAGAGCACAGAGTTTTTTTTAAAGAAGTAGAAAAAGTTTACAAATAAGATAATGATTCACATGAATAATGATTTATGTTTGTAAAAATGGAGTAATAGTATGTTGAAGTTTTATAATGAACATTTGATTCATCTTATTATTTAAATCAGTATTGGTCTGGAAATTTACAAGTTTGTTTTATTATATGATGTAATATCTTTAGATGTTTCTGCTCTTCAGCCTAATAAGAATGTACAGGTATGCATACATACATGTATGCATAATTTTTACCGTTAATAAATATTTTGAGAATAGCAACCAAAAAAAAATAATACCATTTATAATATACTTCACTTACATTACTTTCAGAAATAGCAATATCTGATATAGTTTAATAGCAAAAGAACATCCTAAGAGGAGAAAATTTATTAGTGTGATCTGTGATGTTAGTTAGGGTATATTTTTATAATGTTGCTAAAGCCAGAGGGAAATGCTTTTATTACGATGCTCTGTCTATTGAAGATTGTGCTTTGATATTTTGAAGTTTTGTAAATTGATTCGTGACCAAATAGCTTTAGTTTTGTTTAAATAGATTTCTCAGCTTGATATTTTGGTATTGGGCAAATAGAAAAGTTACATTTATGTCTGAATATATATTTTCCATTATGATTAATAGGGAAATTGTTTGTGAAATTGATCATTAAGCTTGAAGTTGATAGTAGTCTACTTTTTTAGATCATTTACACTAGTAGAATTAAGACACTAAGTAGCCTGAATGTCTTCTTTTTGATAATGGATGGGATTACTAGGAAAAATATAAAAATTTTATCCACATAAATGGGCTTGAAATGTTTATGCTGAAGGCTTAAACCATTTCTGGTTGCAAATGGAATCAAGGAGGTAAGAAGACTAGTGTAATTCTTACTATTATTTGATCAAAAACCCTATAGATTACTGTACTAATAAATTTAGTGTCACCTGATACCAACTCAAATAAGATTTTAGATGAAACATTGGACCTTTTGTTACAACATTTTGATCCAGCAGAGAGGAAGAGATTTCAGACGTGTATACAGATACAAGATAAAAGGGAATCTTAAGCAGATTTTATAGTGGGATTAAAGCAAGCCAATTTTTATTGTAAATTAAAAATTAGCTTGCTAGAGTGTTGATTTCATAATATTAAAAGTAGATCAGTGCTAGTGATTAATCCATTAAAGAACTATTTAGATACAACATGTTCAATTATTTTTCATGCATATTAATAACTACTCAACTTTTAGTTAGTGTTAAGCTGTAGAAAGAACAAGTTAGATCTTTGGATTATACTTTTTACCACAAGAATACTTGTAAAATAGACCGACCATATTTTAAAAATATGGTCCCTAAAATATGATCCCTAAACCCTTCAACTTGGCTGCCACATTTTTCTTTGAGTAGTCAAAGTGGCTACTTGTTTGCAAAATATTTTTCAAAAAATATTTAGAGGTGGGTTAAAATTGACAAAGTGTCACAATGTAGTTTTATCTTTATACATGGCTTTTAAGCTAATTTACACTTTAATCTAAATAAAAATAATTATTTCAGTAACCATCATTTTAGGCCAATTCTTTTTGATTTAATGCTTTTTTTATGTTATTTTTATATTTCAAATTAATATTTTACCATAAGTATTAGATTTCTATTTCTAATTAAAAAATAAATATTAAAACATGATTAATAAGCAACTATTTGAAAAAAAATAAGAATTTACCAAAATATTAACGGATGATAATGGAGATGTAGATAATATTTCAAAATCTGCATTGGAATCAATCTGAAACACAAAATATTTTAATAAAATCCATTATTGAAATAGATTAAGTTTTATAAATTATAAACTTACAAAAGAAATTAAATTAAATATATACAGAAATACCATAATATTTTCAGTCAAGGAGGCAACTTTAATAAATGTTGAACTTGGAGATTTAAATTTGCTATTTACAAATTCTTCTTTCATGACATCCCCATATATGGCCTAAAATAAATAAATACAAAATTTCTAAAATATTGAGCATCAGTTATAACAAATTTAAAAATAAAACAAAGAAAACGCAAGAACAAAAAAAAAATTCAGTTTTTTTTTTTCTATTTTGAAAAAAAAAAAAAAACTTTTTTTTTCCCCACTTAAGTAATATGATATACTTTTTTTTTTTTTTTTAAATAAATTTATTCAAGATTCACAGCAGGAATACTATAATATTGAATACAAGGTAATACTTATATATAAAGTGTTATACAATTATAATAAAGAAGAAAAAGACGTATTTACAAATTTTTACAAATATGCATTAATCAGCTTCCGCTGAACTCCGAATCCTGCCGGCCGATAACAAATACGCGCGTTTCATTGCAAGGCTAGCCCTGAAGGGCATTAATTTTATATACTGTATATTGTACTGCTGGTGATATTTTATTTGCTTCAAAATAGATTATTGGTAACTTAAAAGTCACACAAAACTGGACTTTTTTTATGAGTTTATTTCAAAGAAAATTAATATAAAAAAAATCCACTTGGTTAAAAAAAAAATCCAAAAAAAAAAAAGAATTATTTAAAAATCAAATTTATAAGTTAATCCTTTTAGTTCCTCCCCCTTTATACAGTAGTGCTAAATGTGTCATGTAGGTAGGGTTGATCAGAGGCATAGCAAGGGGTGGGGGGCGGTCCGCCCCGGGTACCACCACAGGGGTGGTGCAAATTTTTTTTTTTTTTTTTTTTTTAATTTTTTTTTATAGGTAGGTGGGGTGGGGTTGGGGGTGTAGGGTAGGGTGTTAGGGTGCAGGGTTGGGTATGAGGGTGTAGAGTTGGTTGTGATATGGGGGTGCATCGTTGATGTGTTAATCAGTACACAATAGATTGTTAACAAAACATACAGACAACTAAAAAATAAAAAATAAAAAAAGCTTATTAAAATCTGACAGATGGTGAACAAAACGTCCAGACAAGCCAAAAAAAAATTACTACATGCTCAAACTGCCATTATTGTTATATCATTCAATCATTGTAAAAGATTAATATATAGTTCTACAAATACAAACTATATAGTAATCTTTTACAATGATTGAATGATATAACAAATATTAATCTAACATAGGAGTCAATATTATTGTGAGAATCTTTCTAGTTTTTTTTTCTATTAAATATTACCAAATTTAGGCCCTATTCATATTATTTTGATTAACAATAATAACATAAAATTTTTGAATTTAAGTTCACCTATGTTTAACATTACCAGCTAAACAATAAGCTCAATATTTGGATTATCCCTTTCAGAATAACTCATAATAGTCGTCTATTTGTTCATTGAATTTAAAAAAATATATATTTTATTGATAGTTTTATTGGCCAAATTTTTCAATAAAAACCTCAAAGGTTAAAATTCAATGTCAAAGCTTAACATATCCTTGATAAAACTAATAAAGTAATTATATGGTATCAAATTCAATCCATTAAAAACACTATTGCACATTATTTTCCATATTACATGGAACATAAATATTACAAAGAAAACAACATCACTATTGTCATTAGCCATTATGAAAATATCTTCAATTAATAAATTGTATTTTAAACATTGAAATGAATTTCAATCTCAACTGATCAAAATAACTACAGTAGCCTACATTAATAAGTGCTCAATATATTCTTCATGATTACAAAAGTGACATTGAAAAGACATGTTCAACTTAAATCTGTCTACCATTAATACCTTGGTCATGACTATTCCTTTAAATAATCTAAAGATGAAATTAGAAAGAGAAGGTTTTAAATACCTTATACTTTGAATTTTTATTTAAATAAATAAATTTCCTTTCCAAGAGGAGAAGAAATGTATTTTTTTAGTTACTTAAATTAAACTTATAATTGACTATATAATAACTGATTGAAACACTAAATACAGGTTCCTATGATGTTACAAGGGCAGCGTACTTGGAAAAACCCTAGGCGAGCTGTTAAAGCTAGGGAAAAAACCGTTCCTTAACTGCCCAAGCCAAGGCGTGAACCTGTACACCTCAGCAAATATATCAGAAGTGAATCCGCTTGACCACGGAACAAGACATACTTTGAATTTTTATTATTTTACTGAAATACCGAATACTTCCATCAATCACATTGAGCAACTCTTTGTAATTCAACTTACAGTTTCCTTCTATTTAAAAATCGTCTCTAATATTATAAAAAGCTTCTGGTCACAGTAATCATTGAGGAAATTTTATTTAAGATATTCACATCGCTCTTAGAGTCCCACTGATGCCTTCATCCTGCTTGTTATGCATAGGTGTCCCATGTGAAATCGTTGTTGGGGTATTCTAATATATTTTTTAGGATGAATCAGTGTATTTTCATATGATAGACATCCTGTATGATTTTTTTGTATATGTTCTGAACAGCTTATTTAATCCTACAATATCTATTGTTTAAAAAAATAAAGCAGTGACAATAGTCAATGAGATTTTGAATATTTGTTTTATAAATAATGAAACAATGAAATCGTCATAATGGGACTTACTGTTATGATATATTTACGTTATCTTTTTAAGAAGATTAGTATGAATGGTAAAGGTAAGACGAGTATCAAATACAATCTCTAAGTCACTATTTTGATTTAATTTATTTATAGGTTTATTGTCTATGTGAATATCGATACGGTATCTATTTTTTTCTCTAAAAACTACAATATACTGTTTTATAATAATTAACTGTAAGTCTATTGGATCTCAGCCAGAGTGTTAGCAATTTTTGGATTGATAATTATAGCATGTATTTGATAGTTGTAAGTGATATAGTATCAGATTTTTTTTAAATGGCTCAGGGATGCCTAATGTTTATTTATAAGGTCACTTCAAACTATTAAAAAAGTAACATTTTATTTCTTATTAGAGTGTATTTCTTCTTAAAATTACAAGTACTTACAATAGCTCAATTGGTATAGTTCTGGGCTAGATTTGAATTAAAAGTTATTCAAATGCAGTATAGAGTAACAATGTCAAAACAGCCGATGCCAAATAGTTGGGACGAAATTGTGTGAAAAAATTCACTTTGTTTTTAAGTAGATTTTTTTCATATCGGTCCAGGATCAGCCAAAAAAAAATCTTGCATTTTTTTTCAGGCCCACGTTAGTAAACCCTAGTAAGACCCTTGATCTATAAAATCCAAGAATAATAATTCCTTATCAACTTGACCCCTAGCCAGGAAAAGATAGTGAAGGAGCATCATCTTCTAATGGACCCATAAAGACTGGTTGATTTACTTTTATCTAATCATTGATTAAACACCATGAAGCTTTAAATTTTGATGCCCTGCAAGTAAAAATTATTGTATACGGCTTGATTATTTTTCTAGCTTTTATATTCTAGTGGGCGCAGACTATGAGAATGTTCGGTAGTATATTACATAAGCAATATTGTATGACAATGTAGATGTTAATGTATTAAAATCATCAGGCTCTTTTCTTGGTGATAAAAGTGGCAGTTTCAGGAGAATGTTATGAGAGAATGCATCGATATAACTTAGGCTTTTATTGTACCAACACATGCAGAAGTCTGCCAAAAATGGATGAATTGAGTATCTTTGTTGAGGACTAATAAACCATGTTGTCTAGGTATTAATGACACTTTGTTAGATACCTCAGTTGATGATGGTTTAATAAATATAATGGGATATACTGCTTTCAGAAATGACAGGGCCAGTGGTTCAAAAGGAGGTGGAGTCATGATTTACATCTACGGACAGTACAAGAGTGGACTTGTACTTATTCCTTTTGAAGTGTTGCACATGGAATCGATATGGGTAAAACTAATACACAAATTGGGAAGGCCTACTATAGTCGGGATTATCTACAGACCTCCGTCTGGAAATATAAATGACTTCTGTACTGAATTGGAAAGAATATTGGATTATCCTCATTCCATGGATGCTTATATGGTGTTAATGGGAGACTTACACATTAATTTGTTGGTTGAGACTTCACTGGTGAACACATTTACAAAAACTTTGAGTAACTGACTTTGCTCAGCTGATAGATTACCCCACCAGGGTCTCTGAGCTTAGTAATACATGCATTGACCACATATGCCTGAATGCAGGTAGTAAAGTGTTGCTGTCTAGAATCGTCCAGACCATGAAATGACTTTTTGCATTTTAAAAAAGAGAATGGAAAAAAAACTAAATAGGCCCAAGATGGTTAGAAGGTTCAAACAATTCAATAGGGAACTTTTCTTGAATGAATTGGTTATGCGCCTTGGCATAATATCCCACTACTAGACAACATAGACGCTCAAGTCGAGATGATGAACAGCAACATTCTCACTTCATTGAACATATGTGCCCCTTTGAAACAACATTCTCAATTCATTGAACATATGTGCCCCTTTGAAGCCTATCTCAAAGAAAAGATACCACAGAAACACTCCATGGATTGACAATGAATTATAGGCTTGATAAATGACAAAAAGAAAATTTTTGAACTGTTTCTTGACTACGGTGATTATGTTATTTGGGGTATATATCGGTGACTATGTTATTTGGGGTATATATCATAAACTTAAGAATTATATTACCTACAAAATCAAAGCCAACAAATCAAAATACTATCAAAACAAATTTGAATCCAGTAAAGAAAACACAAAAGATATGTGGAATAAAATTAATGAGATACTGGGCAGAAGAGGGAAAATAAAGTCATCGGATGATTCAACAGGAGTTTTGTCAGCTGAGGACCTTAATGTTTATTTTACATCTGCGGGTCTTGAAACTCAGATTGGACATGATATTGACTTGGGTACCAATTCTCCACAACTGGGTAAGGACGATCATTCTTACAGGGCAACCAAGCCCTCTTTCTCTTTTAAACCCATAACAATTGACTCAGTGAAAATAAAACTATTCGAGATTCCTTACAAGACATCTATGGGGGATGATGAATTAAGTGTTAGAGAATTGAAGTTATCCTTTTCTGTGATAAGGGAAGTAATTGCTTATCTTTTCAACTATTCTCTTACTGAGGGAAAAATTCCCTAATGTTTGGAAGAAAGCTAAAGTGCTACCAAAATTCAAGAACGGTGATAAGAACTTGTGCTCAAATTACAGGCCTATATCCATACTACTCATATTAGGTAAAATCTTTGAAAAATTAATTTATGATCAGTTATCAATATACCTGTCAAATAATTCACTTATATCTAATTCCCAATACGGGTTCAGAAAAGGCAACTCTACTGCAACATTTCTGCTAGGGATGACCGATGATTGTAGAGCTGCTGACATGGGACTAATGACTGGAGTTTTAGCTCTAGACTTGAGTTGTGCTTTTGACAGTTTACCCCATGGAATGATTGTAACTAGGCTGAAGGATTTGGGTCTTGACTGTTCTGCCTTGACTGGTTCTGGAGTTACTTACACAGTAGATACCAGAGAATTGTCAAGCTCTAATTATATGGAAGGGGGCCAGTAAACTGGAATAAAGCCGAAATTATATTCATGAAAAACATTAATGTGTTTAATTTTAAATAATAGAGATAAGATAATATTTCTCAATATACACAGACATATAAATCAATTCTTTAGGAAACCAGTTTTGATATCGGCAGAATTTGAAAAAAAAAGATTGTACACAACAAAATCCTGTAGTCTTTTCAGGCACACACACACACGTACACATACACACACACACCAACCTGCAGCAATAGTAATAGCACCCTCCTCATTGATATTCATTGAATAAATTCAATAGATATAGCTAACAGTTAGCATTAGACATCAAAACAATGCTTTCATTAAAATATTATTTCCAAGGAAAAAATCCTGTTGTGTGTGTCAAATTTCTCTTGCGAGATCTCAGGAATTTCCTTCTAAGCTATTTTATCTCCAGTGTGTGCCTGGTTTTACATAATAACTTTCTCTAACAATACTTAAAATAGCATTTTAAGTTTCAGCAGTATTCTGAAAATAATATCAATATGAACTTTCTTATTTGCTTATCCCAAACCTTTCTTAATGGAAAAGATTTCTTTGGATCTTAGATGAGAAAAAGTTTACAGACCTTCAAAACATTGATTTCTTGTCATAAATTCTGTTTATTTAAAAATGCAGATTGGATATATTTCCCTCTCACTATTCCTTGCTTGTTTATTATGCAATTTATCTCCATTTATATTTTTACTCTCCACTTTTTATCTCTCTTCTTACCTTTTTCTTTCCCTTCTTCCTCTATTCCTTCCTTCATTTCCTTCTTTTATTTTCACTTTCTGATTCTTACTCTATCATCTTTACCCCTCTCAACATCTTCCCTTTTCACTCACCATTCACTATTTCTTCTATCTCTCTCTGTACCACTACTCTGCTCCTTTCTACTTCACCCTCTCTCTCTCTGACTTTTGTTTTACTATTTTACTCTCAGCAGTTCTTGTTGCTCAATGCTCATTCTTTCATTTGCTTAGTATCTCTATTCCTAACTCTCTCTTGCTTCATCTCTCACATTTACTATCTCACTATTTTGTTCAATCCTCTATCTTTCTCTCATATACACAAGATACACTAATTAATTATCAAGAGTTCCCATACCAAGGGATTTGTGTAAATAATTCTCTCCAGAAGACAAAAATTCAGAACTTTTGACACGTTTTAGTTACTTTTACAACTGCAAATTTTTCAATGATAGTAAAAATATATTATCTTGCCTCAATTAAAATAATTCAAAATATAAATGCATACCTTAATCCTAATTTGTTCTGCCTCTTCTGTTGGCAAAATAACCAATTCAACTATACCATTAGGTGGGATAGGATACAATTCTGAGGTTGAATTTTCTTCAGAAAAGGTAAAGTAATAAGTCAGATTCAATTTATTATTTTGACCAGGTAATGGTAAACCATCTGGTGATGTGACTTTTACCTGAAAGTAGCAACAAACACATCAATTAATGTCTAGAAATTATAAGCAATTTTTTAGATAATAGATTGTAATAATAGCAAGAGCAAGAAAATCCTATAAAATAATAAAAATGTAAACCATATTGAATTATTGACATGTCTACCCAAGTTAATCTCAAAAGTTTATAGGTAATATATTTTGCACCAATTTATTAAAAATAGTGTATATAATATAATAATAGTATATGAATCTATCAACATTCTTTTAAATGATTTTGTCAAAGTTTTATGATTGTGATATCCAAGAGATCTATAGAATATATTTTGAAAACAACAATATTGCTATTGTATTCATGGACACAATTATACTGCATTTAAAGTATTAAATAAAAGTAGACCAGGATCACATCCCCAGACCAAGATAATCTAAAGGTTTTCATTGATGAGCATTCTTTTATAATACTGGTTTTGTCCTTATAATAAATAAATCAAGCTACAAATCCAGTGATGAACATTAATTATAATATTGGTATTGCCTTTATAATAAATAAAAAAATGCTAAAAACTCATTGATGAACATTCTTTATTTACACTTATAATAAATAAATCATGCTACAATCTAATGATAAATACCTTTTTTTAATAAAGATTTTGCCCTTATAATAAATAAATCAAGCTACAAATCCAGTGATGAACATTAATTATAATATTGGTATTGCCTTTATAATAAATAAAAAAATGCTAAAAACTCATTGATGAACATTCTTTATTTACACTTATAATAAATAAATCATGCTACAATCTAATGATAAATACCTTTTTTTAATAAAGATTTTGCCCTTATAATAAATAAATCAAGCTAAAAATCCCAATGATGAACAACAAATACAATAATGAACATGATTTTACAATGTTGGTTTTGACCTTATAATAAATAAATATTGCTACAAATACAGTGATAAATAACCTTCATAATATTAGTTTTGACTTTATAATAAATAAATAAAATACTTCTGTTTAAGATGGCGGAGGCATCAGCTCACTCATTGAGTGCTCATCAATCTTATATGCCTAATTTGCATTATTATTTGCTACAACTATTACGGAACTACTTTGAAGTATTAACTCAGCCTGATAAGTACTGTCAGATACTTTTAAAGTTCAAAAGGGCATTAAAATATTGGGGTTTGGTGTTAAAGCCAATGTATACTAACACCAGATTTCTCTTCATGGTTTACAGCGAAATGGAGGCTCCTAAAATTGATTTGGAAGCAATTTTGAAAAGAGTAGACAATATTGTGGGAAAAGAAAATGTAAAGGCAATAAATTTTCCTAGGAACCCACATTATTTGGGAATATACTTGAAAACAGAAGAGCAAAAAATTAAACTTGAAAAACTTTTTTTGAAGTGTGAAAACCTCTAACCTCTATGTTATTCCTGCTAATTGGGGTTCAGTTTACAATTATGTCAATGTAAGGGTGCATTGGATACCTCCCACAGAAGATTGCACTGATTTAACAGAGCAATTAAATAAGTATTTGATAACAACATTGGATAAGACTACTTATAGGTCGAGTAAAGTCATGGTAAAAGCCATTCAGAAAAATAATTTTCAGCTAGATGAAATTCCACACTTATTAACGGTTAAAGGTGTCATGGATTGTAATAACGATTAATGGAAGTGAACCACTCTGTTTAAATTGCAAGCAAAAAGACCACAAATCCAATGATTGTGGTAAGAAATATTGTAAGGTGTGTAAGAAGGTAATTGAACCAGAATTATATGTCAACTGTGTTTCACCAGAGAATACTTAATACTTACGCTTTGATGCTTAAAAATAACCAAAATTGAGCAGGAAAGACAGAAATTTGAAACAGATATTTATGAACAAAGGGAAAATACTCAGAGTGATAATATAAATAAAAAATCAGGATCAAGAAATAGACAATCAGAAATTGGATCAACAAAATGAAACTACAAACTTACAGTGTAAGCTCCATTGATTCTTGTGAGAATATTGTGGTCTCTTGCGAGACATTAATGGAAGATGTGCAAAATGACAATTGGAAAAAGATAACCAAGATGGTTTTAAAATGAAAAAAAGAAGAAAGAGACCAAAAAATAGCAGTTGACACCTTGCAAGTGTGTAGATAGTGATAATTACTTGAAGACGATGATTAAAAAGGTAAATACTGGAAAAAATATTTCTAAAAATTCTAGTCTTGAATACATGTAAAACTTTTAACTTAATGAATTCAAGGCCCTAGCTTTTGTTTTTGGTTTGAATTTATTTTAAATGTTTATTTTAATGGGTTTTTTTATATAATATTACTGTTGCAATGAACAGTATTATTGCTGATAAATTTACTTTCATAAATTTAAACATTAGAGGGCTAAATCCGTTTTAAAAGAAAGTTATATTTGGTGAAGTTAAAAAAAAATAAACCTATATTCATTATCTTGCAGGAGATAAAGTTGAACAAATCAGAGAGGAGTGCTGCGATATGGAAGGCTATATTAAATTATTGCGAGATTTTTGAAATCAGAGCCTTTAAAAGTATAAATTGGGGGTGGCTGTGATGGGCAACAGAGCTTGGGAGCACAAGGTAAAAAATGTTTATAAAGTAAATGAAAGACATATCAGTTTTGGTTTTACATGAAAACATTTTGATTCATATTGTAAATGTGCATTTTCCAGTACTTACATTGCCTAGGAAAGTTTATTATGAACAGTTGAATAAGCTGCTTAAGCAAGTGGTTGGAACTAAAAAATTATAGTAGGAGATTCAAACATAAATGATAATTCTAAACAAAAAATTATTGAGAACTTTATGTTGAAATGGAACTTAATGGATGTAGAATTAACAAAGCATTCAAACAATTTAAATACAAGGTTTGCTGTAGTGGGAAAATCAAATCGTTTGGATTGGTTTTTGGTCTCTTCTAATTAATTATTATCGGAAGAATTTTAAAATCACTCCTGGTTGTATCCTTTCACAGATCATTGTGCAATTGTATGTATAGTAAAATCTTATGATTTATATATATACCTTTTTGGGATGAGCAAAGTGTGAACAAGGTTTCTTACATTTTGGAGAAGTCAAATGAACAAGTTGAAAGAGATTATAATCCAATTCTAAAATGTTAGGTGCTCAAACATGAGGTATATGAGTAAATAACAAGGCAACAAATAGAGGATAGGAAGGGAATACAAAGTAAAATAAGAGATTTATATGCATCGGCAAATGCTTTAGCAGCTTCTTCAAACACTGATTGCCAAATCATAGTGATCAAGAAAAAAATTGAGGCGCTTGAAATTATAAGGAATAAAGCATTGCAAAATAAGTTAAGCAAAATAAAGTACTTGATAGCAAAAACACAAAAATATATAATTATAAAATGGTTAAAAACAAAAAAAAGCATGCTAATATAGTTGCATTGGACACTGGTAAGGTTGTTCTTACCTCTGATGAGGTACAAAACTTGTACATTCGGCAGGTCAAAAATTTTGGAAGGGAAAATATGATCTGAATTTTGAACACTTTTTTCCTAAAAAAGAATTTACATTTTTTGTTACAAGAATTGCATTCTAAGGAGCATTTGTCAGAATTGGAACATTTGGATGATCAAATAACTGTTGAAGAAATTGGAGTAGTGTTTCAAAATTCTAGAAAAACATGCATCCTCAGGGCCAGATGGGCTGACCATGGAATTTTATAGGTTGGCGTTTTCTAAGATTAAACATTTGTTGTCAAATTTTACAATGAATTGAGAAAGGCTGATAAATATGGGGTTTTGATAAGTAGTCTTAATAAAGTTTATATGAAGGCTATACCAAAAAAGTCTGATAGAGCAAATAGTGTAACTAAAATAGATCAAATTAGACCAATAGCATTAATTAACGAAGACATCAAGCTTTTGCAAAAGATATTTTTGAACAGAATCGTTCCAGTAATTGATAAATTGTTACCAGTTTCAATTTTTAATATATGTGGTAGAACAATACAGCCTACTTTGATGCTTTATCATAGGGCATTCAACTTCACTAATTTGAAGTCAAGACATAGCAAATTAATGTTTAGGGTAGACAGGAAGAAGGTGCTCGATTTTACTAATGTAGACTATTTGTATTATTTGTTTAAAAAAATACATAGGAGAAAATTTTACCACAAAGTTAATTTATTTATTTGTCAAACATAAGCAGATAGCAGTTTTGAACAACAAAATTATTTCATAGTTTATAGATAATGAACAGTCATTATTGCAGAGGTCACCTCTGTCATTACTTCTTTATTTATTTTATTTGATAGAACTTGTCAAGAAAATTGAAGCTGTTACTGATGGAGTTGAATTCTTTGGCAGGTTGGAAGTTTTAAAGACAATTTCATTTATTGCTGATATATCAAATTTTGTTAAGAATAGTTATGAACTAAAGAAGATGTATAAAATATTTTGTCAATTCGAATCTACAACAGGGTCGGAAATCAATATGAGTAAGTCATGTTTACGCTTAAAATTGAGAAAGATTATTTCATTTATGGACTGTAGTGCAATCAATTCAAACATTTTAGGAATGATATTTACAATACTTACTTTAAAGCACTTGTTGAATAATATTGTTGCAATCATTCGAAAAACTATGAAGCCAAATTAAATATGATAAAATAGCAGCTAAAGATTGGTGTGGAACAGATTGGTTTAATTAACACTTTAGTGGTTCCTATTCTGATCTAAAAGGGGGATTTCAGGTGAATTTGCTAATTACAAAAACAAGTTGTAAATTTATCAATTTTAAAAGGGTTAAAATTATCAGGTAATATGGCAAATTTTGCCTACAAGTATCTATTACATGTCTTGCCTAACAAACAGAGATTGACATCAATTAACATTCTTCACACATGTCAAAAGTGTTCATTTTGTTCAGCTAAGGCTTAGTCTTGGCAGCATTTGTTTCTACAGTGTAAAAGGGTTAAAGAAATAACAGGGCAAATCTGGGAGAAGGTGAAGAATGTTTATAGTGTAACAAAGTTTTATGAACAGGGTAAAATAAACAGAATACCACACTGAGAGTAAGGAAGTTCTATGTGGTGATATTGTTCACTATATGGAAAAAAAGATCTTTAAACATTTTTGCAATGCAAAGTGTCAATGATTTGTATCAATTTGCAATGAATGAATTGAGTAAGAACTATGTGAGGGTTTTGTTTATCTTAAATGAGACTCAGATGAATAAGATTTTGGACCCAGGTGTACTTTGGAATTTGTAATTGTTTCTGTTTTTTAAGGTTTTTCATTGTATTTTATTTTATATAAATATTTTTTTGTAACAAGTTTATTTTTGGAGGGGTAAAATTTTATTAATTAATGGGTTTTATTTGCAAGTCACTGTTAGTCAACATGGTACTATAATTCATTTTACATGTACTGCCTTATTTTTGGTTGTATTTGAATACTGTATTTGCAATGTAACAATGAAGGAAATTTGTAACAATAATTAGTTATTTTCCAATATTAAAAAAATAAATAAATAAATCTACAAATCCAATGATGAACAACCTTTTGTAATATTGGTTTTGACTTTATAATAAATAAATTAAGCCGCATTCCATTGGTGAATATTCTTTTATAAAATTGGCTTTGCCCATAATCTAAAGATGAAAATCATTTTATAATAAATAAAGCTACAAATCTAATGCTGAATTTCCTTTTATAATATTGGTTTGCCCTTATAATAAATAAATCAAGCTACAAATCAAATAATGAATATTGATTTTGACCTTATAATAAATAAATCCAGCTGCAATCTAATAAGGAACATCTTTTTTATATAATATTGGTTCTGTCCTTATAATAAATAAATCAAACTACAATATTCAAATGAAAATTTTATTTCAAATATTATTTTTCTTTTCTATTTGCCTATTGTAAAATTTTTACACCACCCCACTCATTCCTGTTTATTTTATTTTATTTAAATTTAATACATTTTTTTTCTTTTTTTTTATTATTTATTATGTGCTTGGTCTTCAATATCATTATGTTAGGATTTTTCACTTATTGATTTTGTCATTATAACAAATCATGCGTTTTATTATAAGCTACTGTAAGTTGCTAACTTTGTCAAAGTGACAGACTTTACTGAAATTGGTGGGTGTTCAGAAATTGGATGACGTCTATCATACTGTATAATTATTACATAAAATAATTATTACAGTATATAGATTATTGTAAGTTTTTTCCTTACTTCTGAGGTTTATTTTTAAATTTACTTTTTGATATGCTGGCATTAATGATGAAATCTCCATACATTAAAAAAT